>DF237209.1:37026-120267 GCA_000708835.1 Klebsormidium nitens | reverse complement strand
GACTTGCGTCACTCGGCGTCACCCCGGCAGAGTCGGCGGGCTAACGGCCAATTCTTCGAACTTCAGAACTTATCGAAGTCGAAAATCTACTCAAATCCGGGAGGCTATCGAAACGCGGTCGACGACCGCGTTTGGATAGCCCAATCACGATAAGTACAGGTTTGATATCGTCACGACTCCGCCTTTGCTGACGGTACTGTGTACTGGGTGTACTCAATCTGGTTCACGTGGTCAGTCACATGGCTCCGGTCGAGAGTTTTGAATCACGGTGAAGATTTCGATGGACCAAATTGCAATCTGAACCCATTCTGGCTACCGTAATCCGAAACTGCTGAAACGTCAGCATGGGTACTTCCAATTGCGAATCATGGCAGACCGAATTACGGCAGAAACCCCAATGTGAACCCGACCCAGGTGCGAACAACGTCATGCACTACTGCAACGTACGTCGTTCCGCGCGACGTACGGTCACGTACCACCCGGCCAGTCGGATCTACCGGTATAGCAGTTGGGACGGCGTAACTGGCGGAAACCCCGCCCGGCCCCGGCCGCGCGGCCGCATGCTAGAATTGTTTACCCTGGAGGAGTAAGTCCCGGCCGGCCGGCCCGGGGCTAAATTCGAGCGCTTCACCTCGGTGGGGTGCGCGAGTGCATATGCCTCAGGCTTGTCACACGGTTGACGGACCGCGCGGCCGCACGCTTGCCGCTTCCTGATCGACTAGCTGGCTCCTAGGTGCTGTCGTGCTGAGGTGCTGCGCACATATTGAGCTGAGCTGTGTTATTGTTGATCTAGCCCGGCCGGAAAACCCTCTCGAGCACTTTTTAAGTGAAGGATCTGTAGGCACCCTTGATATTTCTCCTCGCCTGTATTACGAATCTCCAGTAAAAATGGCTTTCCTTGGCGCTCCCTGTAGACAAGTTACAACGCCGGCTTTTGACGCTTCCCCGGCCCGCCAAGCTTTGTCGACCGCTGCCAGCTCGCCCCCTACACAGAAGCAGTTCGTCGATCGGCTCAGCGCCTGATCAAACACACATGTCAAATCCAGACAGCATTAGTCTTGCAAGGTCCTTGCAGCTAGCTAATTCCAATGGGGAAGTTAGTGAGCAGGTCAAGTACAGGCAGCCAATGCGGTGCCTTCGCAATAGACTGCGGTGAATTATGTTGCACATGAGTGGGGGATCTGCACCAGCCTTCTCGCCTTCTTATTCCACCACGGCCGGTTGCTCACGATCGTTTCCGAATGTACCATGTGGCAAGGTCCTAAAGTTCTCATGAGCGCTCTGCCAAAGGAGAAAAGCAGGTGGCGCCAGCATGGAGCATGATAGAGAGGTCCATGCTGATTGTGATGAAGTGTCTAGCTGGTGTCGGTGGGTGACAAGGAGGACAAGTTTAACGACCTCAGAGGTGGGCTAGCAACCCGGCTTGCATGACAAAAAAGCGGTCTGCAAGCCAAAAAGGAGTATGCGGGAGGGGACAGCGGTCCAGCGCCAAAGAACAACCACGAAAATCCAATCGCAGTTGGCCAATCAGGGCTCCAGAAAGAGCTGGGTACTGAGCAACTTCATTCTGCTCATTCTTCTGTATTCTATATTTTTGTGTACCTCAAGTAAGTAGAAGGTCTATGTTGATCTGGGCAAGTTTAAAGATGAACGCTAAGATCATCATGTGTCCAGTTGTTAAGCTGCAGTGACTCTTCATCAATCAGTATCAGGCAGAGTGAGGGTGCATCGGGCAAACCGCCGTTGTTCTCTTTGTATCAGGAGGCTCAGTGTCCCCTCAGTGTACGCCGAGGCCTGGATGCACATGCATCTTGAAGCACTATATGACAAGTGTTCAGCGCTAAGCTTCGAAGAACACATGATGAAAGCAGACTCATTCTTTTTAGAGCATTTGCATGGATAATTAACGTGCCCTGGGAGGGAGGAGAGACCCGCTCGCAAAGCACCTGGAGACCTGGTCAAAGTAAGAACCCCGTTTTTTTTAGACAAGCTTGCATCCTTTGCGCTTATCAAATCACTTCTGATCGTTGAAAGTTGCTCTTTCCTCCCCGCCTTGCGACGCTCAATTTGAGGCATCTCAAGCGCATTACCTTCCCTTCTCAGACTCGCCCAATCTTTACCCCTCACTTCCTCCCCCCCTCCAATTGCAGCCAAGCAGGTGCACCCCAAGAACTGTACCCCATATTCCCGCTCTTTAGGCCTCCGTCGCCAGCCCAATCATGCTGTTCGCCTTTGACGCAGCTTTCCTTACATATCAAAAGTTTCAAGGGCAATCAACGGCCAGTTTCACAAGCCATTACCAAAATTGGTTCTGCTCGGTTCTGCGAAGTGACGATTATACGTCTTTTTCTGATTGCGAAGCGGCCAAGTCGGCCAAAAACGGCGGTATCGAGCAGAACTGGACGTGTCATGTGAAGTGGGAATGACCCTCTTTCGGCGGCCCAACACCACGCCTTTTTCATCCGCTGCAGCGCGCAGGCGTTTCAACACCTGCCCCAGGAAAGGCGCCCTCGATCGAGGCGTCCTCGAGCTCGCGCGCGCCCGGCTCCGACGCTGACGTCATCGGTCCAACCGCCTGTGCGAGCACGCGATCAGCGCAATATCTCACGAACGTATCCTAGGGTGGATCGGCAAAATGCAGGTAAGGAGGTCCACTGCTGATGATTGTTCAGATTTTCGGACGAGATTTATCATTCCCCGTCTACAACCGTGTTGCGAGGGGAAAGACCGTAACGCAAGGAAGTACATCGAGGAGAGAGGAGCATCTTCCAAACGAGTGAGGAATCGGTTTCCATTTCCCAGGAAGGGCACACGACGCCTTGAAGACGAGGGTCATGGAGTGCAAAACATAGAGTTGCGCGAAATCGTGGGACGGATACCTGGTTGTTCAAACATTAGGCTATGTGGTTGCGTTCCGTATGACACGCATCTAGGAGTTGTGCTCTCCTCGAGAAACTCACTCCCAGATTCACAAGAGAGCATCCTGTGGCCGGGAGAGTATTACCACTAAACATGCACCACTTATCCTCCTGCTCGTTGCTAAGCTTGGCCTCTGCCCACTTACCTCAGGCATCTCTTTTTTCCGAGTGCAGGGGAAAGCTTCGGACTTAAAGGGGGCGTCGGGGCCTTGGCTTCGCAGCGACAATATGGCGCACTCTTGGGGGTAAAGTTCGCCACGAAAATGCCCGAAAAATGCGGGCGGCAGCTGCCGTCGGCACCGAGTTTGGGGTAAAACAGTGCCGTCGGCATCGTGGGCCTGACGGAAGGGGTACGCGTCGCAGACGCCCCCTTTAAGCATTAGCCAAGGCAAACTTATTCGTTTGGGAGAACGCGACACGTCGCACAACGGAATGGCCGCGGGACGCTTCGAATGGACCCGTTTACGCCTGGGGTGGCAACTTCGAATCCGCAGATGTTCGAAGTAAAAATCATCTTGACGAATCCGCATAAGCGCTCGTTCAGAATCTCAAGAACAGGAATACGTCTTTGTCTTCGTCATAACGAGACGGTTCCAGAGCACTATAGATTGTTGGATTTTGACCCCCCCATCTTACATGTTTTGCGGATCTTTCAACCAATAAGATGCAAACGATGCACTTATATGGCATGCAGCGACCAAATCTACTCCCTTTACGTGCCTCGATCCCGCCTCGATCACCCGACAGATACTATACACTGTAAGATGCTCGTTACATATTTGGTCGTAAGATCTTGCACTATAACCTGCTTGATTTCAGAGCTGCCAATAAGATCCTGCAGTATAAGCTACTAGTAAGTTGCAAAATTTTCAATAAGATACTACTGTAAAACCTACCAGTATACCAGGTTCGCCAACCCCTTGGTCGCAGGTGTATGCGGTAATCTTCTCGAGTTGCCACCCCAGGCGTTTACGGCGAACCTGTGCGAAGCTGGGCCAGCTTCGAAAAGTGGCGACGAAGGCGCCCTTCTTCCGACAACCATACCTGCAGAAAGTGATGCACCTTAAGGTAGAGCCCAGCCGGCCCGAAGCGGGCCAAGAAGTTTTTACGGTAACCCGCGATGCACATGAACAATCTAACCAGTTATGCAAGCGTACAAGATAGCTAGCCTAGGAGCACTTGTATACTCGGTATCATGTGCATTACCGTCGGAACTCAATATTCAAGCTTATTGATCGATCGTGGTCGGATGTGTACCGCGTCTTGAAACATGAATCTACCGGTATGTATGTATGATCATTCAATAAAAAAATGATTAGTCAGTATACCGTACTAATTGTTTATTATTGCATATACAAATTATATATATTCATGATGCATGTGCAGGTATATATGTGGCATAGCATTTGTAGCTCTGCGCACATGGTGAACTTATGCGCTCACAATATTCAAACAAAAGCGCGTACGTACATGTGGTAGCTCTTGAATATATGACGTTTGAACGGTGATAGCAAGGGACGATTCTGTGCAACCTCATGATCAAGTTATCGTTGTACACTGTATGAAACACCAATACGGTTGGACGGCCTATAGTATATACTTACTGTTTACCCGAGTCACCAGGCTTTCAAGTTTTCAACATGCGTACGGTACCAACAAGCCGGGATCGGCCGCGCACACAGCATGAATATCGGTTTATATATATTGCTTCATGGCATGGCATGGATGTCTGACATCACTTGAGTCGATCACTGCCACTGCTTAGACTTCTTAGTGTCTAAGGGCCTGAAAATTATCAAGCACGTTAAGTTATTCATAAGTATGCGCTGGTGACTTGAGTGAGCTACAGACTTCATGTAAGACTAATTACTTCCCTCCACAATGATCCGATCACATATTTCAGAGCCGGAGCCGCTGCAACCGTCTGTCCGTACGTGCGCTCGTTAAGTTGATTGCATGCTCCTGCGCATAAGACGCAGCGGATCGAATCAACATATGTTAGTTTGTTATATCTTTACTGTCGCCAGTACATTGCTCTCGTAACGTCATTTGAGCAGATCTTATGACCCCATTCCTCGAGGGACACTGTGAAACTCGTAGTCTGCCGCTGCACCAAGCATGCGTGTCAGACTACGTGCGCCTTTGCCTCGGCTTGTCGAAGCAGGTCGCGTTTGTGGATACCCTCGTACAGGCTCGGACTGAATGGCTCCATCCGGACGAAGCGTCCGGAGCCCCGTTGGATGTGCAACGTGTCGTTTTCCCAGACGACCCTGCCTTGGCTGATGGTCACCTCAACTTTCCCCTGCCAAAAAAGGACCAAGGCAATCATCGGCCCACGGTTTGGCCGAACTGAACGATTGAGTATGATGTGTGCAATGCACTGAGGTTCAAAGAGATTGATTCAGGACAGGAGGAGTTGAACACGGCAATCCTCTGCAGACGTTCTGGTCCTGATCCAAGCCTGAGCATAAGAAAGCCAAGCAAGCCGAGGACTTCCACAGTTCCGCTGGCACGGACATGGGGACATCACTGAAGTAATTGTATTTACCATCTCGTTATGAAACTTGGAAGACCATGGAAGGATTGAATGAAGCTGTCTAAAGGCGGTGAGTCAGCACCGGTCTGTGGGCCTTCATGTGACTTCTGAAAAGCCAAATAACACGAGCATAAGCGGACCACACTCCCGCCTATCCTTAAGCGGTGGTAGAATTCGGGGTGCTCTCAATACCTCCGATAACAGTTGGAAATCGCCCCTCAGACCCGGAACTCGCCTTCTCCAAATCTCCTTGGTGTGCTCGTTAACACCGTAAAGAGTCACCCAGCAGTGAATCAAAGTTCCGCAACGATCTCATCCAAGAGGTGGCGTCGTTCGCCCTCAAGAGCGCCACTCAATCCCCTCCAAACCTCCCTCGATAACGTTTCAGAACCCTTATGGACACGTCACTAAGCTGCCTAGCCACTAGGGAATACGCGCCTTGTCTCACCTGTATCTTCCAGCCCTCGTATACGTTCGTGTCCATCCGCGAGTGGTGCGTGCGCGCGCTGATCACATGCTCCGCCCGGGGATCCAGGACGATGACGTCAGCGTCGGAGCCGGGCGCCAAGACGCCTTTCCTAGGGTACAGGTTGAATGCATGCGCGCTGCACGAGGGGTGAGACAAACGCTGCCGGTGTTTGCATCGCTTCGCTTTTGCGAAATCTTTTCAGATTTCCGGTCCTTGTTTTGCTGTTGGCCGATTGAAATCGAGAAACGCTACCTGTCACTGAGTTCCGAGGAGCTGCAATCTCTTCTCTTCAATTTCGACGGAGAATTAAACTCCGCTGAAGGGATCACCAGGAGAACAAGAACAAGGATGCCGTCGACACTGCGTACATGCGGAAAAGTTGTATTCGTCGAAGCGACGGTGCGCAGCTCTGTTTTGGAAACAAAAGGAGCAAGGAGTCACCGTCCCAGGCTAACGGCGGGCAAGTCTAAAACCGACGGACTCAAAGGCTTCAGAAACCTGATTCTCTAGAACCAGACAAAGGACAAAAAGTCACCCCCGGAACTAGAGGAGGGGAGAAAAGCATGTCGCCAGATTTTATCCTCACCTCGCGGTGCTCGTGGCGCGCACAAACTCCGAGGGGCTCATCTTCCCGGTGTTCTGCGGGGAACATGACGAGGCGCTGACGTCAGCATTCGTCCGACCCGTGCTCGAGAAACGTCACCGCGTATCAAGCGTGCTTCGCCAAGCAACAGTGCAACGCAAGCAAAACCGCCTTGGAACTTGCCACGTGTCACTGAGACGGGCGTCCCAAAACCCACGTGGCAAATATCAGCCGAACCCGTTATCCCCGGAGATCGTCCGTTTCGAGGCAGATGCAAATCGCAGGATCAAGGTTACGTTTTCCCATTTAATCCGATTGAGTTGCGATTGTGCGCGTAGTGTCAAGTTGCTCGAGCACGGGTAGTGAGAGAGAGCTTGACACCATGGAGGCGCACTCACCACCATGGTGTGCCACACCACGTGAAGGCGCTCCTCAATCCCTACGGTCAAGAAACCAAGAGGTCAGAAGTGAACCAGTGCTCTTGCATCGAAATTGATAGGTCGAACATGAACCGACACTCTAGATCCGAGATTGCACGACGGCCCTGCCAGCTGCTTCGAGTAGGCGGGCAAAGCTCTGGCACTCCTTGACCCATTGTTTCCTGAGATATTCTGAATAAATCAGATCGTCCGTGCCTTTTTTCTTGATTCGACTTTTGGTTTAGTCTCTTGTGAAAAGGGTAGTTGCAGTTCCTCTGACGTCAACGATAGTGTGGTACCGGTTTCTTTCGCACTGGGGTCTGTCTGCAGCTTAGCAGCTCGAGGCGTCTCAAACGTATGCAGACGGTATGCTTGATTTGAGCCTGCGCTAGAAGTCGTCTCCAACGTTGCCGGCTAACTTGGCACACTTGCGCAAGGATAGAAACTAGATCGTTGGGCTGCGCTGCACTAGGTAAAAGGCGCCGTTTGACAGAGCAATCTGAAGTCCCAAGGACCACAAAGCGTGGGCTGCGACTTCGAACGGTTTACTTTACTAAGAAAGGGACAAAAAAGAGAAGAAGAAGAGGATAGGGACGAAAAAGAAGAAAAAGGGAAAGACAAAGAAAAGACAAGGAGAGAAGAGAGAGGAAACGGAAACAGACAAGAAAGGCCCCCAAAACCCAACTCTTCGACCGCGCCAAGCAGCTGCGGACGGACAGCGGAGAGCGCGCAAAGGCAGACCGGTACGTACCGTTGACCCCGTTTGAAGTGATCCGGAAGTCGCCCCGGCCGGCGGCCTTTTGCGTCGGGTTGAACACGCCGTGATCGACGCCACAAGCGCAATTGACAATCTAAAAACATAGTGTCAACCAAAGACCGACTCAACAAGGCGCCTACCGTTGACACCGTTCGGAATGACGCGGAAATCGTTCCTTCCCGCGGCCTTCTGCGTCGAGTTGAACACGGCATGATCCGTCGCCACGATCTGGAGCACTCCCCCCGCCAGCGCGGCCTGAAGGGCGTCCCCGTGGTCCTTGCTCCGGATTGGGGGGCTCATGACGTACCTAGGGCAGAAAAGCTGATGTAAGCTGGGGGTCCTGCTGACATTCAAGAGACGGTTATGACGTTGCGGGAGTGAATCAAGTGGTTCGCTTTGCAGGGTTTTCGGAGTTGCAGTGGTGCGAGATGGGTCTAAACTTTCACCGCATCGAAAGCAAAAGCAAATGAGTTGGAAGATTCCACTCAGGCCTCGGATTGTTCAGCTTACGAGACTACCGCCAGAATGTTTTTGCGGAGAACCGGACTCTGATTTCTTGGAAAGCGACATCGTGAGCCGCACGGTGCAACGAAACAGCCAATCTACCACATTAGATTGGACCAGACTGTTTTCAGAGCTAAAAGGTTTTAGGGCTCACTTCGCGGCAACGTCGAAGACTGGATCCCACATGCGAGACTCGTCCAGCGCCAGGCCCGACGCCACCGCCTCGCCAATGACGTGCTGACCTGCGGATGAGGACAGCAGCCACTGAAGATAAAATCCGTAAGTAGAGGACATTCTGGAGAGGGATTGCGAAGCATGTCGTCTCAGCTGGAACGTGGCCGGGTATGTGACTTCTGCTCAGTCTGGAGGATTGGGCACGCTTGCCCTAGTGAGGTGGGCTCAGGGTGGGCTGCAGAAATGCCCGCTGTCCGCTTCGATAGCATGGAACACAGCAGAGCAAGCACTTGGGGAAACCAGAACGAGAAAATATTCAGAGCCTGCATACGGCTTCGAAATCGACGGCGAGGTTGAAGAGACTGATTTTGCGGGTCTCCACTTCAAAACTTTTACTAAGTTTCAGTCTACATTCGCGCAACCACGCAAAGACCGCAAAGAGGAAGGAGCGGGGGGCTCGGGGGGGCGGCAGCCCCCCCGATTTCATGTGCAAAAGAAGGCCCGGTGACTTGCACTGGGCAAAAAGCCTCGAGGAACTCACCAGCCTGGCGCGCGCGCGCCACCTCGTCGAGCGCGTCTTTGCTCATAACGTGGACCACGTAGAGCGGTACGTTCACCAGGTGGGCTAGCCGGATGGCGCGCCCCGTTGCTTCGCCCTCCAGCTGTCAGACGACAAAAGGTTTTCGTTTGAGGGTCTTCCGGAAAGGTCTCTAGCGCTAAGACGTCACGGCTTTCGGGGAAGCATGGCCCTGTGAAGCACTCGAGGAATGTACTTTAGACGGCTCGAATGTCTAACAGAAGAGCGGATTGATATGCAGTTTGCCAAATAAGGCTTACGACAGCTATTAAGGTAACGTTCGAGGCGCGTTTCTGGAGACATGGCCTATAAAACGCACTCTTTGCTCTTTCGTTGGAGTGGACGTCGGCCGCTGGCTCATTCTTTCGCTGGTGACTATCGACTCACTGAGTGTAGTGAGTGAGCCTTAAAGAAGCGGGCAGGCGTCTTTGCTCACAGAGCCACTCATAGAGCACCCACTGAAAACGACTACCCGAGCTTATCAGAGCTGGAAACGAAAAGTCGGTCGGCTGGTAACAAGCGACACCAAGAAACGCAGGCGACGACTGCTGGAAAAACACGAAAAGGAACAACGGCTTGAGTAGACCTCCCGCGCTGGAAAAGCAAGAAAGGGGGGGTCTGCTCAAGTAGACTTTCCGTGCTGTAAGATATAGAAGGGGGGCTCAGTTGAAATTTCCGCGCTGCAGAGAGAAGGGGGGGTCGGCTCACGAAAGATTGGCCGGAGGCACCTCGTCCCCCTCGATTGCATCGGGCATCACAAGTTCTAAAAGTAGACTCCTCAGTTTGTGAAAAACCTGAAAAGATTCCTTCTCTTATTAGAAGAGGAAAGGCGGGGTCGGCTCACAAATGATGGCCGGGAGAGCGCGTGCCCCTCGGGCCCCGTGATCCCGTCGTCAAATATCTTCTGCTGCCACAGCGCGACCGCGTCGCCGTTCTCGCCGTGTATCTGCGGCAGCGCGCCTAGTTGCTTGCAGCGCAGGAAGCCTTGCAATAGCTGCTCGTCGGTGACCATGAGCGCGCCCTTGTACGCCAGGAAGAATTTGAACGAATTAATGCCTGCAAATTTGGGTTAAGGGGGGGTTTAGCAAGGTTGAGGAGGGATGTTTGGGTTAAGGAAGGGCTTAAGGAAGCCTTGTAGCAGCTGCTCGTCGGTGACCATGAGTGCGCCCTTGTATGCGAGGAAGAACTTGAAGGAATTGATGCCTGCAATATTAGGTTGAGGGGGAAATTAGCGAGGTTGAGAGGGATGTTTGGGTTGAAGGAAGGAGTTAAGGGAGCCCTGCAGCAGATGCTCGTCGGTCAGCATGAGAGCGCCCTTGTATGCCAGAAGAACTTGAAGGAGTTGATGCCTGCAGGTATGGGTCACGGAGGGGTAAAGTAGGGGTAATTAGACGGCTGGGGGTGAGAAACCCCTACGACAGCCATGCGTTGCTTACATTCACCGCGCCCTTGTCTGCGCAGAAGGACTCGATCGAGATGATGCCCGCCAATTTGGGTTGGGGGTGGTGGAGGACGGTTGAGGAGGGATGAGTTAAGAAAGGGGTTAAGAAAGCTCTGCAGCATATGCTCGTCGCTTGTCACGTGTGCGGCTTTATGTGCAAGAAAGATCTTGAACGAGTTCATACGTGCAAAGGCGGGTTAAGAAGGGTTCGTTCGCGACAGCAGTATATTTACCAAAACCAAAAAGCAGGGCTCCTTGCTTATCAAGGCCCCGTTCCGAATTTGATCCCTTTCCATCCCAGGCTTGGAAGCTTTGCTAGGCCATCGCAAACGGCGAGTCACAAACGCTGCACGGAGAATCTCAGCGGGTCTCAAAACTCTGCAGCAGAGCGACTTTATCAGCCACTTGAACCTACTCGCATGCCAAACACGACCCCAGAGCTACTTTCGATCAGCCGAACTCACCCACCTTTCGAACCCACCTTAGGTCCGAACAAGACAACTAACCCGGTTCCACTCTGACGAGCATACCCACCTTTCGGACGCATTCCCTAGGGCCAAATACGACATCAAACCCGCTTTTGCTTAACCGCTTTTACCCACCTTTTTTCACCAGATCCTCCATGTCTTGTGCGACCTTGTCGTTCCAGGTCGTGACCGCCATATGGAACCCGTAGTCCATCACAGACTTGGCAGCCTTCTTTTCGTAGTCCAAGAAACCCTGGGCTAAGTCGCCGTTTGACGGCAGCGCAAAGTCGATGTGCATGGTCGTTCCTCCAGCCAGCGCGGCTGCCTGAAAAACGGCAACCGATTCTTAGTACGTAAGTGTTCGAAGGGCGTTGCTTAAATGCAGAAAACAAATAGATGTACTTTTCAGAACAGTCCTTCAGAACATGTCGGCCAACCTGAATGCCCGGATTGAGTTGTGTGGCTTCATGTGCGGTTGAGCCGCTCACGGAGAAAGTTGGAGGGATATTGTTGAACAAAAGGGGTGCCGTCAACTGTTAAGCGCAAAGCTCGTGAAGGACCAATAGGGAGTAGTATCTTAAGCACTGGACACGCTGCAAATAGAGTCCAATTCTAATGTGTGCAGATCAAACGAGCAATCGGACTTCGAAGAACTCCAATCTCGTTTTTGAAAAAGGACTGGAGAACCAGAGCCGCCCTGAAGGCACCCTTACTGCTGGGGCGTCATCATTGAGTTGCTTGAGTCTGACAACAGCTCTTTCTCCAACATGAGAGAGAATGTATGACATCAGCCACGTGTCAACTACGTCAACTGATGTAGCTGCAATAGCAACCCTAAGCTTGGTTTCGGAGTAGTTTCGAAGAGCATACCTGTCCGCTATAGAAATCGTCGCATGCTTCCTGCCCCATGAACGGCATCTCCAGATGCGTGTGCGGGTCGATGCCACCTGGACAAAACGAGTCGCGACACTGGCGAGTCAACACAAAGTGGGTAAGACTTACCAGACCGCGTCTATTACGGCAGGAATTCTGAAAACCGCATCTGCAAAGCCTGGCGCTAAAGCTTTCTTGAGCATGAAAACGGACGGAACTACAGTTGTCATTAGTGGTTGAAGCTGAGCCATGATTGGAGCAACTTGACCAAAAAGAGGGAGCCAGGGAACTGGATGGCACAGTCTGGTGCGCCAAATGATGAACCACCCAATATTGTACCATAGCTTAGATTGCAAAAAGCCAGGCGTGAGCTTTTGGGTCCAAATGACAGGATATGTGCGTTTCTAGCTTTCTAGGATCAGCCTGCAAACATTGATAATTCCTCACGGTTGTGCTACCATCTGGCCTTTGACTCACTCACATTCTAGAAGGTGTTGATATATTGAGGCCTTACCTGGCATCACAAAGTTTCCAGAGGCATCAATGACTCGGGCGCCTTCGGGGACCTGCATCAGACACCAGTCAAACCTTTTAAGGCTTGTTTGAGTACCATAGTCACGCAGGTGGAGTCTTCAGAGCAAGCAGGGTATCCAAGGATTTGGGGTTTGTCTTGAACTTTGTAACTGGTCAGAAGTGATCACACTCATACAAAGTAACTGTGGATTCCGATTATTGCCTGTAGTAATAAAATGGTTGTGACATCCGGTGCATGAGCATTGGGTCCTTGTCAATGTGATGCAAAGGAAGTAGATCTTACACAAAACGGAACCAGCGGGAAACTTAAACACAGAATGTCACAATTCTGATACTGGCCTGTTTGTTTCCTGTTGCTCCCACAAAGCTCAGGTCAATATCCAATAGAGTCTCTCTCGTTCGTCCTGCTCCGCTTCCATCTGTTCCTGAGCAATGTTATGCTGAAAGGAATCAATCCAGATGGGCAACAAGTTGACATGAGGAAGCAGGTAACTCAATTTCCTCCATCCTTGCCAGAGCCACAGCTTTTTCAACAAATGCAGTATCTAACCTTCAGATCAGGGCCCACAGCCTGGATAAGTCCCCCGTTTATGTATACATCTGCCTGTCGCTGCATGTCAGCATTGACCACGATTCCCCCTTGAATGAGAATGCCCCCGTATTTTGGCTCAGAAGAAAGGTGAAGTTCCTTCCCCTGGCCCTCCGTAAACGTGCAGTGCTGGAGAGGGAGACAGAGACCCACTTGGTGAGGAGGAATCTAGGTGGGGCTTTTATCTTGAAATCAACGACTTAAAAGCACCTTGTATGTCTTGACAGACCAACTTTCCAATGCAAATCATAGACTGCTGTGCTAACGTCGCTACATCTGGTGTAAGTTGGCATTGATTGCGAGAGATCCTACAACTTGTTGGGGGATGGATGTGGGGAGGATTTGCATATGCCCACCCTTACAAGGGCAGCTGGCAGCTGCAATGATACTCAGATGGTAGTCCCCTAACAGAGAAACTCCAATGTTGCTAAGAACTGTGTCTTTCCAATCCATGTGGTGTTCTCAATTCAAGCTTACCATCCAAAGAGGCAGACTTTCCGTAAAACCGGAATGTGTCCCTCAAACAATCTGATTGGCATCGTGGAGCATTCAAAGACAGAGACTTAACAACATTTTTACTCCAAACCGTTGAGAACAACGAGCTTCAGAAGGGCACTCACTCCGTCCTCATCTGCGCCGTTCGTAAGCACAGTGGCACTCAGCAGGAGAGAAGCCAGCAGCACAGCCATGCTTCGATTGACCCTCGCCATCGCATTGCATTCAGCAAGGAGTGACTTCTGAAACTTTGAAAACATCAGCAGTCTGAGTTGGCCTGTGCGCTGACAGAAAAAGCTAAGCCTGAAATCTCTGCAAAATTATTAGGGTTTTTAAAATTAAACCCCCTGGAATTCCGTACGTGCAGGGTGATCCCCTTGGATTGGTACCAAGAAAGTTGGAAACAGTCACTACTAGCTGTGTCAGGAACTACAAAGTACACTTCACCGTACCTACTTGAAGTTGTGGCTAAAATGCAGGACAGAGGCGCACCGAAATGCGGTGGAGAGAGGCGTATAGGTCTATGCTCTCTCACTTCCTGAGATTGAGCCTTTGCAAACCATGAACGAGACCCATCGGGTTGCATCGTGTAGACACAATGTGGAAACGTTTGCGCGCCTGCACATTTGGATACGATGGAGAAAAAACACGCAATGCCGCCGCAATTGAGCTTGGAGAGAAAGGCGCGGACATCTGGCAAGAGAACCACGTCCGCGCCACTTGTCACCTTTGCAAGCGCCCTTTGCGTATGCACGACTTTGCGGACCTTGGCGGGGGGTTGTGTCTCGGTGGGTATGAAACGGCGGCATGCCCTTACCTCATGCAAGAACTGGGCATCACGCACATCTTGCGTATCATGAAGAGCACTCGAACGCGGCCCACACATTTTAAATCATACTCGTACATGTCTTTAGACATCGGGGACGAGGAAAAGGAGTCGGAGAAGCTCGGAGCAGCGTTCGGAAAAGCTTTTGCGTTTATTTCACAAGGGGTAGCCGGCAACGGCAAGGTCTACGTGCACTGCGCGGCAGGAATATCGAGGAGCCCCTGTGTCTGTCTGGCGTACCTGATGAAGGAGAGGGGCCTCTCGCTCGAAGAAGCGAGAACACTGGTCAAGCAGGTGCGGCCGCAAGTCTGCCCGAATGCAGGGTTTGAAGAGCAGCTGCGGAAGTTAGAAACAGAGTTGCGCGCGTCTAGTCAGAGTCCACAAAGCGGCTGGACGCTCGGAGGGTGGTTGTCAGGGTGGCTACCAGGTGAGCTGGGGACGTCTTGTTAATCTACCACATTCCCCCGTGTGCTTTTCCAAACATTTGTGAAGTGTAGAGCACCCTTCAAAGACTGAAAAAGATCCTAAAGTCCGTCTTCCTCCGAGGACACCTGTTGGGGAATCAGTCTGCGGCTGGCAGTCGGGTAGGAGCTTGCTAGTAAAATGTCCAATCCATTCAGATGCCGTATGTTTGCCTTCTGCAAAAGTATGATCATGTTCTGGGCCGCATGCTCCCATAGTGGTTCAAAGTCAGAACCAGTGACTCGTGAAAAGCTGCCAGCGACTCCAACCAATGTAGGTATTGAACGCTTGCATTTTCATGGGAGAGTTTGGCTGTGCACATGCCTCCAAGCCCTGTACTGATTGTGAGCCAATTGCAATTGTAATGAATATTATACTGACAGTTTTAGTCCGTGGATGTCCAGAAGCATCAAGGGCAACAAGCGGCCATCAACATTGCAAGCCCTGTAGCAGCTTAGCGCCTTCTTTGGATAACATTCGGCCACTCTTTTGAAAGAGCAGACTTGTATCTCTCTTGTCTTTGGAACACATGGAACAGTTGCAGGCAATCACAAACGTCTTTCGCTTATTGTTGATAAGGATTCAGGAAGGAAGTACTAGATGTATTTTGCATTTGTTTGCAATTTCGATGAAGCAGATTACCAGCATGTGGTTGATAGCATTTCGAGTCTGCTCCTTTGCACTCCGGCGACCGACATTGACACAAGTACGCTTGGCTTACAGGGCCCCGAAAGGCAGTGCAGCCGAAGAACGCATGAGCCAAGATTTTGAGATGACCCCTTTGCTTATGAACCAGGAGTAGGGTGCGTATGAGTATTTTGATTCTTTGTGTCCTCTGTGAACCTTCATGTAGCTGACTAGAAGGTTGCAAGGCCGGAAACCATTGCAGTCAAACAATTTTGATTAAGGTATGGTCGGCAAGGGCATGGGCTAGCCTCTTGGGTAGTGACTAGGCGGACAGCTCGATCGTCCAATCGGAATCAAAAGTGGTTCGCTCGTCCGGCCAGGACGGTTTGCTGGTGGTGGTCATATTGCAGAGACCATTGAAGTACCGTAGCAGTCCTAGCTGCCCTCATGCTGAGTCAGGATCCATCCAGTACCTATCACTTAAACAGTGGAACGAGTTGTAGCAACCTTGATATTTTTTGAGTCTCTGGCAATGATCAGCAGGCCGCGGGGGATCGTCGGTACATGTGTACGTCAAGGTTGCGACCAGCCTGCCTCGAGTCTACCAGCCGGTGGTGCATGGTGATCAACATACAACATGCCAGCATGGCCACGTCCTGAATATCAATCTTGAATCATGCTTTCAGTAGACCAGTCTACTGAAAGCTCGAGCTTGAGCTGAGTAAGATGGTTGTCTGGTTTGAACCTGCGTTGGACGCAGGGGTCGGCACAAGCCGACTAACCGTGATCCCCGGGACATTGAAATTTCCGAAAAGCCGACAAAATTAAGAAGTACCCGGCTCGAAGCCGACACCGGAGGCAGGGGCCAAAGCGAGAAGCCGACAAGTACCCCAAAATATAGGCGAGAAGCCGAGAATTTACAAGGGAGTCGGCTTTGAGCCGACATTTTCGAAAACCTGTGGCGACCCCTGGTTGGACGTATGTCGGGTTATGATGGCATGCATGCATATGATCTGGCACCAAACCAACAGCCTGGCTATAGGCATGGCGGCTCGCGGCGCTGATTATGGATCGAATATTAAGTTCTGGACACATGTATACTTAATTTATCTCGACTTCAAATTGCACTGATTTCTGGCTCGCGCGCTCAACACTACTTGGCAGCAATCTAGCTTGCAAGATGCGGCTAACGGTATATCCGGCCGGAGCTGAACATGTTCCGGGTCACTCGTTGTTCGGTAAGTTGCACAGTTTGTCGCCAGATCATTGTACGAACCGTGCACATAAAAACATTTAGCATCGCAATACAGCTTCCAGTACTTGGCAAACCGTCCCGAACTGAGGCGTAAAAGTGGAGAGTTTCTGCCGGATCCCAAGTGAGAGACGAAAGCGAAGACTCTCAACGTGGTCAAAGACAAGAAGGTGAGACGCTTCCACTACCTGAAAAGTTGTGAACGGCTTCAAGATCCTCAGTCAGACAAGCAACGTGCATGGTCTTGCCCTGATGAGCAAAGCAGGGTCCCAAGCTTTTCTCTTCGGAGACCAATCTGTGATGGTCGCACTATCAGAAGGAAACTCGTAAAAACAAAACATATTGCAAGGCTGTCAGTTTTGGCCTACTCTTTCAAACACTCGTAAGCAAGCTTCTTTTCGTCGACGAGCTCTTGGCCAGTGATGTCTAGCAACTTCTGAGAGGCGTCGTCAATCTTTAGACCTGGCACAGGATTGAAAGATGTTGAAGTCAGTCGTACGACCCGGCAAAAAATAGTTGTGAACATTGCAGCACTTGTTCAAGAACTTCATGCAAGCATACATAGCGGAGCTTTTCTCGTGGCGAGAGTAGGTGCCTGTTACACTAATGGGGGAAAGGACTGACCTTGCACAATCGTCCACTCGCCGCTCTTGCAGGTGACCGGGAAGGAGTAGATGACGTCCTTGGGAGCGCCGTATGAGCCGTCGGACAAGACTCCCATAGACACCCACGTTCCCTGGGTGATATAACCAGAGATAGACCGATGATCTCAATGCGATTCATGACAGCTCATGAAAGGAGACACACGTGCGGCAGTGTATGCTGCGGAGGAGACCTTACGATTACCTGCCCTGACCTGCAGCCTTCATTCTTTTGAAGGCTCATTCTGCAAAAGGCTTCCTCGTAATTTACCATACAAACGACGGGCGCAATAGCTCTTCAAACGGCAATTCCGAACAGCACGGTTTCAGCTGGCAGGACCGAAGACAATTGACACTGTAAGATCCAGTCGGCAATTCTTCGAGCTCTCGCGCCGTCAGACGTCAGATAAGCACGGAGTTTTTGCGTGAAGCAATCTGCAAAATCCTGATTGTCGTCCCGTCCCAACAACAGTTGCAATGCACTGTACGCTACCTGCTAGTCAAGCAGCAACCATCGCAGCAAGAGCGTTGATGAGACCTCACCTCAGGTGTCCCCTTGACCCAGTTGCGGACATGGTCGCAGACTGAGCTGGCAGCTGACAGTGCGCTCGAGAACTTGCGGGCCTTGATGATAGCAGCGCCCCGCTGCTGGACCGTCTTCACAAACTCGCCGTCCAACCTGTGCATAGAAAGCTGGTCACATGCCGCTCTAGAATAACAAATCGACCGACTTCCCCCAACAGTACGAAGAAGATTTATTGATACATTCCTCTCTGCACTGCCATTGCAACAAGCTGATGGATAGTAAGAAGCATAGAGTAGAGATACATCTTCTTTGAATAACCCTTCCATCCCGCTTTATGTACGCTTCGATGCCTCAAACAGCACTAATGAAGACCTGTGAGAAAGACGAGTTCTGAAAAGGCGACCCGAAACAGCCTCTTGGACTACTTCTTTGACTTGAATGGAGAAACAGGCACGTAACATACCAAGCATCATCCTTGACTAGCTCCCTGACCGGCACCTCCTTGCCATCAACGTTGACGACTGCGTGGTTCACATCTGGGTACTGGGAGGAAGAGTGATTGCCCCAGATGATGGCATTCTTGACGTCAGACACGGCGGCCCCGGTGCGCTCAGCAATCTGACCCAAGGCTCTGTTGTGGTCCAAGCGGGTGAGGCAGGTGATGTTCTTGGCGGGGAACTTGGGAGCAAACTCCTTCAGGATGAGCGCATTTGTGTTGGCAGGATTTGCAACAACCACGACCTGCAGAAGTTGGGAAGTTGATCAACAAATTTCTTATTGTGGTGAAACCATCCTCAAACCGTAGAGTCATCCCTCTCCAATCAAACAGAAGGGATGTCCCTTCCACAGATTCTGATGGACAGCCTAACAAAGCCTTCACCTCTGAAAACTTTGATTTACAGGCCACACTTTCAAAGATTGAATACAACATCAAGGCACCTGACAGGCACGTCTTAACTTGCTGAACGAACTGTGCATGGGCCTGATTGGCTGCCATCTTTGACATGAAGGAACAACCACGCAATCACCAACCACTGGGAACAGGTGTCAAGAACTCTCTGTTCAGACGCAAATTCAGCTAATTCCACCCAAGTATAGCTCTCCAACTCGGATGCCCCCACCAGCCACCATTGTCAGCTGTATTTAGAGGTTCAAGGCTTTCACCCTCACAATGGCAGAATAAGCTAGATGTCACCCTCAAAATCTGAACGGAACAGTGTACTTCAACTGCTATATCAGTTTTGACTCTCTTGAAGTAGAGTCATTGAAAATGGTCACACCAATTGCAAGGTGAGACTACCGCCTCCATGGTGGGCAGCACAAGCAGAGAAGCACTTTCCATTTGACCATCAATACACAGCCTTTTACAGTCTGCAGCACTTTGCTCCGTGCACGCAACCCACCTTGCAATCCTTGTCAGCAAACTTCTCCAATGCAGACGCCTGAGCCTTGTAGATAGACACGTTCTTCGTCATCACATCCTTCCGCTCCATGCCTTCCTTTCGGGGAAAGCCACCGACCATGATAGCCACTTGGACACCCTTGCAGGCCTCCTCCACATTGGTGGTGGCAACAACACCTGCAATGAATGGGTTCAAAACTTTCGAAAACCGATTGATTGCAGACAACTTTTTGGAGCACACCCCCAACTAGACTTGAAGCAACTTAGTGAAGCAGTCTACCATGCTGCCAGACTTGTTATCCTCAGATTTGAAAAGCACACGTCCTGAACACATTTGCTAGTGGTTTGCTGACAGGACACCATGATTGGTGAGGTACTCATTCAACATTATGAAGACCTGATTAAGCAGTAGATCCACATGAGTTCTAAGTGACGTGTTCATTGTAACCTTCCTGAGATAAGCCCTGGAATTTGATCCTCAATTTGATGAAGAAACCCTTTGAGAAGATGACTATATGGTGCCAGCGCTTCTTACCTTTGAGCAGGGGGAATGCAGAGTCGACCAACTCCATCCGGACTCCATTCAGTGCTTCAGCAGCAGGCTCAATATCAAGCATGTGCAGGATCACTGGTTGATCAGCGCCAAGCAGAATTCCACGAGCAATCATTGGCACCAAAGCATAACCGATTTGACCTGCAAAAAAGGGCCATTGGTTTAGAAGGTTTTTGAAATTCAATGAGGGAGACTCTATGCTTAGATGATGATAAAGCAAAGGTTCCCACTTTTGATTATCGTGCGGACAGGGAGCTGAGAGATTGGCTTGCAAGGAACTCAATTCAAATCAATCCACAACACCTAGAACCAGACAAACTTACCAGCAGCGCCGGTCACCATAACACGCACAGGCTCAGAGGAAGCCATTGT
Source organism: Klebsormidium nitens (assembly GCA_000708835.1). Taxonomy (NCBI): domain Eukaryota; kingdom Viridiplantae; phylum Streptophyta; class Klebsormidiophyceae; order Klebsormidiales; family Klebsormidiaceae; genus Klebsormidium; species Klebsormidium nitens. Next base: position 100,270 of record DF237209.1, on the reverse strand, counting down.
TTGTTGTCTCTTCAGAATTGGCGCACAGGCAGGCGAAATGGAAGAAAGCTAGCTTGGCGCAATCAGCTCGAAGCAAAGAAAATTTGTAAGGAAAGCTGAGCATACATGTCGTCTCATGCTGCGCCAGTATGGGCAGCGGGCTTGCTGACAGGGCAGCAGGCTTATCTGACGGTTCCCGTATCCTAAGAGTGCCCACGTGCTGATCACGTGTTTCTGACTGACGGTAAACACAAGCTTCGTCTTCAGGCAAACCCTAATCTGCTCGATCATCATTCTGCAGGATCACTCAGCGCTATGTACTCGGCGTCGCCTAAAACGAGTTTGAACATTTCAGAACGTAGTATAAGCTGCCTTCAGTCATAAAATCCGGCGTATACGCCTCTAGCTGCTTGCGGTAGTCCTATGCTCTTCTTGGGGATGTAGGAGCATAGGATGAGAACCATCGACACAAACCCTCTCCGTACCGGTAAAACGGTCGGATTGTAAATAATACCATGTACTTAGCCAAACCCTAAAACTTTGTTGAAGTTGTAGGTAGCCAATCCTTGCAAGTTGCATTGTGCGAACCCTAAACGCGCAAACGCACCTGCCCTTGTACTACTAATAACTAAATTTAAATGCACAAATTTGAGCCTGCAATGGCATTTTAGGAAGAACTTGAAGTTGAAGAAGGGGGGATTGCATCTCTCAGGAAGAAAGTCCCACCATATGACCATTTCACATTGGGGCTTGTGCGCAGCATCTGTGCAGGATGGATCAGGTTCTCATCAGCTTTGACGTCGATGGCACATTGATCAGGTCCATTGGAGAAGATGCCAACGCTTTTCATAAACGGGCGTTCAGCTACGTCATGAAACAAATCTATGGAGTGGACGGCACGATTGATGCAATCAAGGTTGGTTGCTACCTGTGTCTGTATTGGTAGATCTGTACCAAGTGAGCTGAAACAAGCTCAAAGTCATGGTCTAGTCTGCTTGCTCTGTGACTTTGTGGTGAATCCGCGGTGGTAGATTTACATCCCCACTGCAGCTTGGTCTCCTGATGGTCGCAGTTTGGCTGGAAAAAGTTGGCTCTGCACTTCTCTATCAGGTACAGTATTTGTGAGGATGATTCTCTTGAAAGTTAGAAGCAGGACCTTGTCTTGCCCCACCTCAAACATTTCAGCGTTCTGTATGGCATCATTGGCACGAGATGGCGGTGAAATTCTAATTGCAGTTCCACTTATCGGAAAAGATCGTTTGAGAGGCATCGTGCTCAGCCTCGGAGATTGTATCTCTCAACGGCGTGCAGTTATCTCCTTTCTTTGCCTAAAGAGACCTTCGCTTCAAGGAGAGATCAGTGGCCTAAAGTCTAATGAACATCGTTGGAGGAGACGAGTCATTGTTAAACAGCTGCCCCAGCCAATACTCATCCCTTACTTTAAATCCACAAATACTCTCGACCAAGCTAAACTCCAGCGCAACAGCGGCACTCTTGATAGCTGCATCGTAGTGGACCAATCTACGATCTTTGGACACCACCAAACAAGCCACCTAACATGAACACTTGTTTACATTTCTGACCATACTCGTTTTCCTTCTCCTTGGACAGCATCATGGCAGCACAGACAAGCAGGTCCTGATCAACACACTCGCTCACTACGGTGTGCCACCAAGTCAGAGTGAACCAAGGGTGCCAGAAGCTACAGACAAGATGCTGGAGTACGCCAGACTGCATCCAGAAGAAGTCTCACTTGGGTTGGAGATACTCCCAGGGGTTGCGGCCCTTTTGCAGGAGTTGCACAGCAGGAAAACCGTGTTGATCGGTCTGGTGAGATAAGATCTGTCGTTGGTGCCTTCCAATGATGAAGTTGACATCCCCTGTGGCACACCAGGGTGATATTGAAACAAATGACATGCGCACATGCTTTCCCCTCAAGCTGTTGAAAGAACGAGATTTGTGGACCTTGACTGCGCTTACCAGCAGCGGGGGATTCATATTGCTTTAGGTCACTGATTTACACGTGTGACCTGGAGGGAAGACACTCGCCATGGGGTACTTGTGATAGTGTTCATATTGAGCTAGGGAGGCCTGAAATACATTCAATTGACAGTGACGAAATTCTGGATCCGCAACTGTACGGTGGTCGACTTGATGACCGATAACTTCCGTATTTTACTTCCGTATGGTTCTTCCCTGGCCAGCTCTTACATCAATCTGCCTGCAACAGGTGACTGGGAACCTGGAAGAGATTGCATGGATGAAGATGATGGCCCTAGGAATCTATCCGTTCTTTTCTACTCCTCAATTTGGTGGGTAAGGGTTTCGTCGCACCTCGTCTTGCGCATCTGCTTACTTCTTCTGGATTGATGAATGCATTCAAGACCACTTCGACCGTCCTTATTTTCTTCGGGAATCGCTTCTACAAGTATCTTGTTTGCTTCGAGTCTGGCTGTTCTGTGTCCCTTACAGGGCTTGAGACAGATGGTCCTACAAACTCGTATCATCCATGATGAGATTGTATCGAATTCTCGATCCCACAGGTTTGGAAGCGACCACATCGAACGCGGCGAGCTGGTGAAGGTCGCCCGAAGACGAGCGGAGGAGCTCTTTCCTGGGGGTATCAAGTCGCACTTTCATGTTGGAGACACTGTGAGCACTCATCCTGCTGACTCGCCCCATCTACAGCCTCTTATAGAAAGCCCGGTCGCAGACCACGACTGATCCTTTTCCTTAGCCTTGCATATGGCTCAGCGAGGGAGAACAATGCTTGAGAGGCCAGATCACTGTCAATTCTAAGGATAGCTCTTAGCCACTTCCGTCGTCCCAAGGGTATTACCGTTCACTTACGTCAGCGGGAGAATATCAAACACGATCCAAACCGGTTGTTTTATGGTGCGTGAGGTCCTTCTATTTTCCTAAAGCATTGATTCCCTCGCAGGATCTGGTCCAGCGCATGCGAATATAGAGGATCCGGCCTGATTTTGAGCAGAAATAGGGACGACTTGGTTGTAGCACGCATCGGTCCGTACGTCCATCAAGTGAAATGGTGATCCTCGTCGGATCCTTCGAGTTGCTCGTTTCGGCTGCCGCCAGGCTAAGCACTTCAGCTGGCATATTTGAGGTGGAAATCAGGCAACAGTAGTGACAGATGTTGAGTTATCAAACTGCTGACGTCCGTTGATTTGGTCCAACTGATTGACCAACTTACGTTGGCCGACGTTTTTCTTTGGATGCAGCCTGCGGACATCCAAGCGGCCAGCTATGGAGGCGCGCATGCAGTGGGGGTATGCACAGGGGTTTTCTCGGCGTTGGAGCTAACAGAAGCCGGCAAAGGCAACAAGCACGGGGTAACTATCCTTACAGGCCTTGCGGATCAATCACTGTTTCTACAAACAGTCGGGCTTTGACTACGTCCTGACATTCTCGTTCGTTCAAGTTGCGTCCGTGTTGGCTACGATTCTGGGGTGCTTGGTCCACGAATCTTACCAAGAGTGGCCGTCCGGCAAGTTGATTAATTGATATCCGATCAGCCACGGCTGGCCCGGAGGAATGGTGCTCGCGCTGAGTTCGCAACCCGCTGAGGAATCTCAGTACGCTCAGTGTCGTAACTTGTTATGAGTTCGACCGTCAATGTTGAGCGGGAAGGCAGCGTGCATAAGACGGTATTTTGGCGTACCATGGCCGCCCATGCCAGCTAGCACAAGAATGAGTCATTGGGGCCACGTGCGGCACGGCCGCAGCTCGACCACAAGATATACGAAGTCGCATAGAATGCAGGCGGCTTGCTGATGAACAGGCGGTCAGAATTCACGCGCAAGCGCAATCTACATTCTAAAATGCATATGGTCGTACGGTATCGATTGCCAGGCATGGCCTAGCTGCTCTCTTGCGCGGCTAAGTTGCGGGAGTGCGTGTGGCCCGGCCGGATCGCGACGAGTTAGGCCATGACCTACATGCACGTGTATGGCGCGTATGGTGCACGCGATTCCCTCTGTCATTCTTGGTGACCATGGCACATGGCCCAATCCTTTGAAATTTCCAAAACCCTATTCAGCGCCGCAGGGTCGCCAACTTCAGGTGCGTGTATGCACGTCACTGTCACATGTGCATGAGTGGGAGTGGATGCTAGCCTACTCTCGACCTCAGTACCGTCGGGCGACGCATACGGCAAAGATTCGTTCTAAAGGTGTACTAAGCAATCAGATCAAGCGGCGTATGCCTGGCATGCAAGCCTGCCAGTGGAGACTACATGTACCCGGATGCATGTCAAGCGATTTGGGACAACCAATCTCTTCCTCTTTCATTGCAATGTCCTTGTATAGGGTCGGAAAACCAGCGGTGCATGCTTCGATCAGCACCGTCTTCGCAAGATCTCTGAAGCACCGCGAATCAGTATCACCGTGCGTGCCCTTCGGCGGAATGGCTGCGGTCACATAATTACCTTGCAGGACACCATACTTCGAGCAGACTGTCAAGCCTAGATCTCCGTCAGTTTCCGGTCAGTTGCAATTTGGCGTTGCAATCTACATGAGGCGCTCTCCAATGGGATCAATGCTATAGTCGACGGCCAACAGTGAACCGCAGTTGGGCAACACTTTCTTGCGGAGGATCTGCGCCCAGAGAGTGGTTTCAGCATTCGCGAGCACTAGAAGAATACAGCGGCTGCACACTGTTACAGAAACAACGGTGATACAACCGTAGCCCTCCAATGCCGATCATCGGACGCGCGTAGACTTCTAATGAACCCGTATGTGCACTACGAAGGAGTAGAGATGCAGCAAAACCCGCAAATTCGGTACGAGGGGGATCGAGAAAAGCACATATTGAGGAGCACCGGTAGTCGAAGACTGAAAGGAAGGGGGGGTGGGTACTTGACAAGTTGGGAGTATGAGTCGGCAGGACCATTAGAGACAGAGCGTGTAAGGTCTGCGGAACTTACGTCTCGATGCTTTGGATGCTTGTTATAAGCCGCGAGATCGTCCTCTGCAGGGGTAGGGAGGTCAGCTTGTCAGCAAGCCATGGAACAAGCACTCCTTAAGAGGAAACGGAATTGTTTCTCAGGTGCTTCTGCCATATCCTCCAGTACGATCAAGCGTCGTAAGGTCTTCTCCTTGAACGACAGGGATACTTAAGTAGAGGCAACGAAGGATGTAGCTTTTGCAGATTGGATGCAAAAGCATAGGCCTCGACCTTTTCTGCAGCCGCACTGTTTGGGGAAGGCACTAGATGAGTTCGATGGTTGTTAGAGAGCGGTACCGTTCGGCTTCTTATGAGAACGTGCAAATTCGCATATCAAAGATAAGGCTTGAACGCTCATATGCAGACAGTACTTGTTGGACGCACCAAATTGAATGCTCAAGATGGAAGGCCTGGGAATGATACTGGCGAATCTTGGAAGTCATTTACAAACGCTCACATTTGGACCTGAGCAGTGGAGGGACAGTCTCGCACGCTCAAAGTCAATGGCTCAAATTGAGTTTCACACTCAACTCCCATCCTCAACGGTCAGAACTCACAGTTTTTGATGGTCACAAACTGGTTGAACGCTCAGTCTCAGACACGTCGAACAGCGGAAGCTCAGAGATCCACGGTCAGAATGGAAGCCTCAGAATTGAAACCCCAAATCCGTACGTTCCAAAGTGGTTGCCCCAGAAATGGGCTCCTCAGGACTGGACGCTCAGGAACTGACACCCGGACAGAGACGCGCAGAAGCAGACGCCGACGTACCGGCCACTCACATTCGGAAACTCAGAAACTAAACCCTTCAGATGGGGGTTCCGTATCGGGCGCTAGAGTCTGAACTAGGAACGGGACAAAAAGGATGCTCACCGGACGGGCAGCGCACAACCATAGCGTGGGTGTACCCTTTGGATCGACTGGAGACGTTTGAGCCTGCGTGCAGATATCCAAGTCGTTTTTGGCAGCTTGTCAAGAGTGAACGTTACCAGACCCGGGAGGGAAAAGCGTACACTCTCTGGTGTTCAAACCCCTGAAAACCTCTCTTGTCCGCGAACCCCCTGAAATATGGTCCTGTGCAGATACTGTGACGTTACATGACAAAGACAGAACGAAACGGCAGTTGATCGCTGAGTAATCGAAGTACTTCCAGTACAAAGAAGCTCACACGTAATTTCTGCTCCGTTGTTTACCCGCAGTCACCTCTGGCACCCACAAACGCAAGATTGTGTGTTTGCACTTTGACATTCCTGGCCGCTTAAGGCCATGGTGAAGTTCCATGTTTTCAACACATGTTTTCAACACATGTTTTCAACACATGTTTTCAACACATGTTTTCAACACATGTTTTCTACTTAGTCGCAGGGGACAAGGTGCTCGCGTGACTGCAGACGTCGGATGTCGCGAGATCGGCCGCGTCCACGTGTTGCAACGTCGAGCAACATGCGCCACCAGCTGCTGAGCTCACCGATCGTCAGCTGCACGACGTTTGGCGCCGCCGCGGCCTGCAAGTCCTCCATGTCCGTCAGCAGTGACGTCACGCTCTCCTGCGGCGTGCCTTCTTTCACCTTGAGCAGCACCACGTGCTCCACGCCCTCGTTCCAGTGCTGCGCAGCAAATCAAGCATTTACTCACTAGGAAATCTATAAGTATGTTGCACTCTGTCAAATTTACTTCTTTGTCGCTCAAGAGATCCCCATATATCATGTTGGGCATTCTTTGTTTTCAACTATGGAAACGATCTGTGACGTTCGGAAGTGACAAAAGGAGGAGGATCTGGTGACTGAACAATGCGTTGGTGTTCGCCTGGGCGTCGAGTGAGGGGTGCCCTTCTGGCATTAGGTGAGCAGGTGTGTTAATGTCGGGCTTGCTCGTTAGGGCCACGTGCCGTGATTACGGGGCAGCCATAATCTTTGGTTCGCTCAGATCCATACGTCGGAAGATGTTTGATGCTTTTGGTTGAACAACGAGAAGGCTTTAAGAGGTGTCTCGAAATAGCCCCGGAATCCTGGTCGAAAACATCCGACTTCCCTATGGCCCCTCTCCCTGACGAGCAAAGCTGGCCCGAGAACCTTTGACTTACTCCGTGCTCTTCTGGACCCCTTCGCCTATGGAGGTAGGTCACAGATCGCCTTTCCCTTGGTTCTTACTCGAACGGACATGACAGAATGAAGGAACTTACGTCGCCTCGTCGGAAAATAGCTTCCACGTCGTTCTCCACGTTCGCTTCGAAGCTCACGGACAAAGAATCCTGTTAGGGAGAGTGTAATGATTTAGACGGGTTGAGACTGATGATGAGCCTCGAGAAAAGGACATAGTGGCGGGCTGCGGCACGTGCCTAGTATCTGGAAGAAGGTTACATATGGCGGAGCTAGGGAGACCAGAAGAGAGATTCTGAATACGCAATTCCATATGAAGCTTCCTGCGCCCAATCTTTTGTTGCAGCCCAATCCCATTATTTTATCAACTGATGTAAAAGCGGTGAGATAGAACAGACAAGCTCGTAACCTTCTCACGATGCCCAGAATAGGCTTCGCAAACGCTTTTTCGGACATAAGCTGCACCCACGTCCTGGATCACCTGTCAAATCACCTATCGAAAGGAAACAACGACACCAATCAACAAATATCACACAAACAAGGTACAGCGACGGAGCCAACATGGGAGCAATTAACAGCATCAGTGATGACGACATGAGGCATGACGTCACCTACCTCGCACAAGGGCTGTACGTAACTTTGCAACACGGCTAGGCTGGCAGGGCTGTACTCATAATTCTCAGCGGACTCCATATTTGGAAAGCGCGCATAGAGCGCGTGGGTGAAGCCACCCGACCGCTTTGAGTAGATACGGCCTGGATTTAGGACGAGAAGCAACCAATCAGCTCAGACCCCGGCGTCAAGCATGGGGCCGAAAAGAAAGTTTAGGCGGATAAGAGGCCAGTCTGCGGAGACACTGTGGTGGGCTCTGGCCAACACAGCAACCCGCAGAATCTCTCAAACAGGCAGGACAGAAAAGCAAGTCTCGAGCACAATAGGTAGCTCCGACGTTTTCAGTATACCTCTTGATTGAGAAGCTGCACCTAACTTGTCCTTGGATGTCGATCTGCCCTTCAGGGTCTCTCACTGGGAACTTGGCATAGGGTCTCCTGCTTGGAAGTTGGCAGATGCTGGCTTCGAGCTTTGCAGTCTGTAAGAACGTGAATGTGCACTCTGGATGGCACAGAAACTCAAAGTAAACGAAGCATTACTCTTTTAACACTGCCCTAAGCTCCCTACCCAGCCAGTCTCAAGTGCCTGTAGCAAATGCTCCCAGCAACGTGCGCTCAAACCTTTGGGCTAGCCAATAAAAGTTGTTCCTTGTCATATAAGCTTGGCTTACCTACAGAGGTCGCCAGCATTTCCCGAAACTTGTACTGCAGCGACCAGAGGTGGTCCAGCATCTCCTTCTCCGCCTCCTCTGTCAGGTCCCCCCGCATCTGGTACAGCGTCACATGCTCGACCACCTTCCTGCAGACTCAAAGAAAGGGCTAACATCCGACGTTCTTTTAACGTTGATTAGGATAAGCTTTTGGTGTGTATCTCAGGGAAACGTAAGGCATCAAGCTTACAATCGTGGCTTATGGTCCAACTGAGCAGTACTGCTTCGGACAGTAAGAAAGTTGGATCATGTTGCCCTTTAATAACTCTCGCCAGACGAAACTGTGAAGCATACCCTGGGGAACATCCGAAAACCCTTCCTCCTGGTGAGCCATTCCAGAACCATGACGGCAACGTGGTGATCTCTCCAAACTTGTCCAGCTCATCATTAAGGTGTCTCTGAGGCATGAGTCCCCGGGGGCACTGGCGAGATCTGTCCTGCCAACACTCAAGCTGTCAAGGGCACAGAGTGGTACCTTTTGCCACCAGGTGGATCCCACGTCGGCCCTCCTTCAGCCCCGTCTGCACTGGCCCTGGTCGTGAAAGCGGCGGATCTTCGATAGCCTCTGGCGGTTCCAAACTGAGCTGCGGTGCAATGTTGGGCTCCGTTATCACACATAAGCCTGTGAAAAGTTGTGAAGGTGGCGTGGAAGGATTGCTCCTATAAGAAGCCCTTGAGGTATAAGAAGCCCTCCAAAATGTCTTTGCTGTATCTTCGCAGAGAACTTTTGAGGATTCAGACAAGAGAGAATCAGATGACTAAAGATCAAAGGGGTGGTGGAGTGAGCAGATCAAGCTGTTGTGCAGTCAACGGATTTGCTCACTAATTAACGTGTTCAAGACCAGGTGGGTGTCTGAAAGAGGCAGGTCCAGCAATTGTACCATCTGCCTCTCATGCTAAAGAAGTGTTCAGCCTTACAAGATGCAAGGAGGCGCCAGAAACATCACACCCTTGACGTCAAAGTAAGACATTCAGTAAGCCCGCTTTTTGTTTGCAGGACTGATTCATCAACGGCAATCTTTCTACTTGAAAGAGTACTCCACAACTTACTCTGGGCGCATGACTGGTGACATTGGTGACAGATGTGGCTTCTGCGTTTGGTTTCTGCTCTCCAATCGGCTCGTGGCCCCGCTTGTGACTTCGCTCTTAGCGCCGATCGTTTGTGACGCTGTCCTGGGGAGTGGGACGCTTGCAATGCTGGCAGATTGCAAACACCGTCAATTTGTAAGAAGCTTGACGTGCATTTTGATCTTGCTTGAGGTTCAGAGACAATGCTGCGGATCTGTGTGGCACCGCTCAAAGGAGCGAACCTGCTCATGGAAGCCGCCATTGGTTTGCTCCCCAACAATCCCAAGCGCCTGAAGCACGCTGTCTCTGATGTCCCGCAGCACTCCGCCTGAAGGCCTCAAAAGTGGCTGCGGATCAACAATCACAGTCCTGAGGGCAATGCCATTGCGGGTACCTGATTTGTCTGAGGTGTGCGGAAGAACAGACGTCCCCCTGAAACGAGAGCAGAGTTGGCCGAGGAATGCAGTCAATGATGCATCATGCCGGCGATGGGAACAGGGCATGCTTATCCAACGGTGAGCGATCACCTCAGAATCTACTGACGGTCAAGATCAACCGCTTTCTTCTAACCTCCTAACCTCCGGCCTGCCACGTGTCAGCCACCGATTCGCCCTCGTAACTGGTGCCACTTTTCTTTTAATTTGCCTTCAAACCCGTTCATACCCAGCTCAGGCGCAAGTTTTGGCGCATCTTGGCTTTTGAGCGGGCCTGCGGTACATTGCATTTTCTCATCTGGCACCTAAGAAATATCTCCAACAAGCCAGCCAAAGGTGCAAGGCGTTTTTCTACGCAGCGATGGGTGGTCCAATTCCCGGGGTGGAGCTGGTGCACATTGCGAGGGAGACTGACAACGTCGACAGACTGGTTGCGTTTTACACTGAGGTGGGTGGTCATCTCTCCAGCTTCTAGGTTGTCAGTCTGATATTGCCTGCATGCAGACCTGTTGATTGCATTCGGCCCAGTCATAGGCAAGGAGAAACTAGGGACAAATCACCGTTAGGACACGCGCAACCGAGCATGTAATAGTTATCAGGATCAGTCTGGAGATATGCTGGCAGGTTCTGATCGTATGTTGCTCAGAGTCATCTCGAGGGAGGGGCAGCTGCTTTCATCTAAGCTTCAGCTGCGCCTCTTGATTACAAGTTGTGATTGGGTGTAGTCTTAATTCGGTGGCTTCGGTGCTGCTGAAACGAACAGAGAAGCTGGCTTCTATGCGTGCAAAGTTTGGAGTCTTCCTTGTTCAGTTTAGCTTACACAGAACAGCTCACCTCTGTGGAAATCCTTTCGGCAAATACTGTATCGGCGCAGCACTTGGTAGTTCGCTTGGCAAAAGCCTTTTGGCAGTGAAACCACTGGCCGTCAGAGCTGAGAAGCAGAACCGAGCTTTGCTTTTCAAGTTGGAGCTCAAGTATAAGACCTCACATTCCGGAGGAGCTCTGTCCTTCTTGTTCGCAGATCCTTGGGTTCAAGAGGATGGATACGCCCACCTTTGGCCCTTTTCAAGTCGCGTGGTTGGAGTTCCCCCCCAGCCAGCAGATACACATCATTCAGCGCAACCCCGACTCCAAGCTGCCCGAGTCTCCCTTGAACGCAGGCCCCGACTCGCGGTGAGAATCAATTGATGCACAGGCTTACTCCGGAACTGACCGAATCGCGATGCAATCCAAAATGCGGACAGCATCTTGTCAACTCTGCAAGGGGCCCATCGCAACGTCCTCCTTCTGTTTGGGCTGAAAGGTCAGCAAAGGACCAACTTTGAGATTCAAGCCCATTGCGCTCGATATTTGGGGACACTCGAGGGTCTAAGTTGACCAATCAAACATTCGTTCCGCAGTGGACTTGTGTCTTCGGTGCCGTAAGCATCTACGATTCTTCTCTGAAGGGATACTCCCTCCTGGAGGATCTATATGAGATGAGTCTTTCTTCATTTGCGCCCTGCTGATCAGAGAGGATTCTCGAACACCTCAGTTGTCTGCTACCTCAGTTGGTGGATGGGTCGAGAACCGGGTTGTAAATGTGACGGAGTTGCACTTTGACCCTCATTACAATCAATTGTTTCTCAATTCGTTTCCATCCCTGCAGGAAGGATCCGAGCGCCCTTCCACGGGGCCACCACCTCTCATTCCGGGTGTCTGACTACGACGCGGCCGTCAAGTCGCTCAAGGCAAGCTGTTTCTTAATCGACCTACTACTGCCCTCGTTGACATCTGCGGAGCGCGGTGGAGCTGTTGATACGACGTTTGTTGCTCGGTGACGAAGTGCCACAGCACCTGTCGTTTTCTGTCCCGAGCTGGATGAATCAACGGGCTCATTATATAAGTTTCTTCGACTTGAAACAAGCGTTTTTGCGAGGTGGGCAGGGAATGCGACTGACTAACGAGCCAGGTAATCTTCTCTGACGCTGCCAAAGCGGGTTCGGTTGCAGGAAAAGGGCTTCGACGTCTTCGAAAAGGATCAGCAGGGGCACACGATCAAGCAGGCATTCTTCTTCGACCCTGACGGTACGTTCTGGAAACCGCTATTGGCTGTCACTTGCATAGCCTGATCTGCGACAAGTGCAGTTGTTGGATGCTTGAGTATCTGGCCTCCTATGTAAAGACGTGGGCGAAGAGGGTGCGGCATTCGGTCGGCGCATGTTCTGGAAGCTCTTTACCGAGCGCCACTCGTGGTTCTGCTGTCGGGCATAGACCTTGGCGTTCGCTTTGAGTATGGCTTTGGGTATGGCAGTTTGGACTCTGAAGGAAATAGAGTTGCGTCTACTCAGTGATGTGGCGAAAAGGAAGTCGGCTGGCTATTTTGATAGGGCCATCTTTGCGGTCAACAAGATAACCAGCCGTGAAAGATGGTCAATCTTAGAAAGATTGCATCTTCATGGGTCCACGTCTCTGTATTCCCCCACAGTCTCAACTGTCCGTTTCACCACATTTAGTGTGAGCTGCCTGGCACTAGATTGCAGTTTTGACAACTAGCTAATATGTTATTTCTCTCCGATCTGCAGGAAACGGTATTGAGATCGGCAGCTGGCCAAAGTAGTTCTTCTTGGTTGCGCCGAGGGGATGTCGTTTAAAGAGACGTCGTTTAGTGAGCCGGTCTAGTGTCCTTTGTTGTACAGGAAAGCATTTGTTGAGATTGAATCACTTGTAACGGCGTACAAACAAATGGATCAGCCGGAGGGGGCCTCGCCCCGGCTCCAGTGTTGCTGAACTTCACATAGATACAAATTGTTCATTGCCCGCGACGGGTCTTGACCGTCTGACCTCATTCTGATTGAGCTGTATCAACCCAGGCCCTCGAGTACCATCCATGCCGTTAATTCAGTCGTTTCGACCCGGACTAGGCCCGAGTCACGGTGTCCACCGTTAAGTTGAAGTCGTTCAGACAGGACTCGGACTTTTGCATAACAATTTCAATTCCGAGGGCTTCGCCTACTTTATATGCATGCATGTGGCCACGCTTCGCATCCGGATCCGACCGTCTGAGCATGAGGATGCAATGCAGAACCGTCGTCCGTGAACAAGTTTCGCAGTAATTTCACACAATTACGATGCACAGATCATGGCATGGACATATTTGTTTTGATTACTTTTGTCAGAATGCTGGCATGGCGGACTGGCTATAATCTATGCTTCATAAGTTTTATGTGCTGCTCAAGAACGCGTGATCACATGACAGATCGATGCCGCTAACAGTGAAAGGCTGGCTGCAGCGGGCTCGCGGCGGCGCTTTTTTATGTTTGTTGTCGATGATGCGGGCGCGATATCGCGCCCGCAGCATATGATCCCTTGACATGAGCTTTTGTTGCGGTCTGCCACGAGCTTATACGAGATGCATAAAAGGCCGCCGCGAGCCCGCCAGCCAGCCTTTATGAGCGAATCCTTTGGGCGGCCGCCTGTTGGGAACGCGCAGCGAGCGCCAAGCAGTCGTTCGAAGACCGTACGTACGTGATGCCAGTACGCCGCGTACCAGCGGCTGGTCCACATGCAAACGGACTCATACAGTTTTTTCGTGGGAGACGACATCGTGACGGTTCAACATGAACATGCATACTGCACTCTTGCACGTATGATAGCTCAGAGGCGCTAGCCCACTTTGTGATAGGCCGCCCGTGCTGAAAAAAAGCGCGGCGGTTGTGCCTTGAACAATTCGCTCTCAAACATCGTCGCTGATATCTAGGCATAGGATCAGCATGTTGATGACGACAGCCAATTGAAGGGTATACAGACACTCTGCTAGCACTTTATCAAAGCTTAAATACTTGGACGTCCAACTTGACTTCCACCTCAGTTTCACAAACGCAGTCAGCGCGCATCACCTTCCGCTGTTCGCCACTTCTCTCGCCAATCACGGGCCCTCTGCCAGGTTGAGCGCGCGGGCCGCGCGAGCGCGTACGTCCTCCAGGAGCTCACCACGCGTGCTCTCGTGACCATCATCTCCTCAGGAATCCTCAAACCCCGTGTGAGATGCTCAATCCACACCGGATTCAGCAAGCACCACGCGCTGCATGCGCCCCCACAAGCCCGCTCCACCGCGCGTGCTCCTCCGCGTATCCCCTTCGGAATCCTCAACGTGCAGCGTGAGATGTGCACTCCGCGGCGCGCGAGCGCGCGTTCGATCCCCTCGCCGCGCCCCCTTGCCGCGCCCCTTCAAAACCTGCCCGCCCGTCTCGCAGAATCGCCACAGCCTGCCACTTTCTGTGCCGGAACAACGCCTGCTCGACAAGGGTCCGCACTTTCTTGCTTCCGAGCAACCCGCACTTGCGCGGCCGGACCTTCAGAAGCCAAGTGCACGAGCGAGCGCCCCTTTTCCTGTGCCTGAGTGTTTAGCCGTCCGTCCAGCCTAGCAAAGTGGCGCGCGTGCGAGCGCAATCGGTGCCCATTCGAGCGTAGGGCAAACCTGGTGCGCTCGAGTCGGCAGCGCTTGTCCGTGAGACCGCGCAAGCTCGCACCTGAGTCCGAAAGCGTTGCAGCTGCTTAAGGTGGCCGTTCTACCGTTGAGCGCCCGGGCCTCACGGAAGACATCGAAACGGCCCGTGACAGCGATTCTTGCGGCGGTGAACTTTCTAACATTTTTTTTGATATGCATCATCCGGTGTGGGATCCGCCGGTGGGTATTTAGAATAATGAAGCAAAAGAGAGTTGTTGGGCAGCTGCTTCATTTTAGAGAAAGTCACGAAGCGAAGTGGATGAGATAAGCCTTCCACATGCTGGCGTTTGAAAGTGGAGCCGGCAAGGATCCCAAGTCACAATGACGAGTACCGAGCATAAATTTGGATGGTCTATGGTCGGCGGCATCAATCACTCCATACTTCTTGGCTCGGGACGAAGCCCAGCCGACAGAATTTCTGATGATAATGCTTAAAATAGCGTACGAATGGCGGCAGAGAACAAGAGAGGGTTGAGGTTCGTGCGCTAAAACATGTGAGCAGGTTTGAGGAAGCGGCGCAAGCGGCGTTGGAGAGCGTCGGAAATAGTGTCCTAGCGTGGGTGAGCAACGAGCTCACGGCGGAAGTTCTTCACTGCCCAAAAACCTCAATTGAGCAATGTTGGTCTCACAATCTTTCAATCAATGGCAAACTAGAAAAGAGCCCTAGTGTCGATATGGACAGGACGTGAAAGTAGAACCGTGTTCAAGGCCTGCTTAAGAAAAGCTCGCGGGAAAGAAGGCGGGAAGAGTAAAATTACTTCGTGAAAAAGGAAGTTACGATACTGAGCCATGAGCACTCGCCCAAAGGCCAGTAGCCACATAGACAGTCTTTGCATGGAGGAAACGGCGGCTTTACATTGAAAGCGACAGACTGCTGAATCCGAACGGCACTTCAATGGAAACCTGTGACATCCGACTATTTCATCAGCAGCCAGTGAGCCAAGACGAGATGGCCCAAAGAGACGGTTCAATCGGTCATTGCCACTGGGTTCCGTTCAACCCTATCTCAGCACCTGTCTCCTTTCTTGTACTTGTAGATTAAAGTGCAAGCGTTTTGAGGGACCTGGACACTGCATCAACTGGTATAAAGACAGCCTCTCGATCGAACGGCTGATCTGGAAGCAAGCAAGCCGCATGAAGCGTTCGGCCGTTTTGTCGACTACAATTAATCTTGCAGACAAGTCGAAAAGGCAATTCATGACCATCTCTGTAGGTGCGCGTAACGTGCATGGTTAGCGAGAAGAAAAAGCGGCCGATCCGTAGATTTTCCCACGTCTCGTCAGAGATCATTCGAATGAGCGAATTCAGTCTTGTTATGATGGGCGCGACCAGAAAAGCGTGGATACGCAACCAGCCAAACAGCTGCTAGGGCCCCTCCCCACCAATAGCATTTTGTTGTAACCGACGGACGCTTGGGGAAGCTGGTCCCGTATCTAAGACATGCAGATTTCCAAAGCCCAGTAAGACCTCCTGCACCAAGCTAGCAAGAAAAGCTAGCAAGTTGAAAAGTTGGAAACCAGGACGTTTTTAACACAAAAGCCCTAATCTCCACACCATGTTCGACCACGTCAAGCAATTCGCCACCGCCGAATCCTCATACTTGAGCGAATGCGGACCCGTTGCGATTTTCCGTTTTGCAGAACCGATATGACTTAGTAGAAATTGAACTTAATGCGGCAGGCAACAGGAGCGGCCCAAGGCTGGTCTTCACGTCATCGAGTACTTTGAAGCAGACGCGACGTCATTCTCAGTGAGACAATGAACGCGATGAGCAACGAGCCCACTGTGAATCCGGTCATTGCAACGATCTTGACTTCATTGATCGCAAAGATGCTGAGAGAAGACCAACATCTCGGTCTGTGTCGGGCATCAGGTCCTGCTTCAAACGAGAAAAAGGCTGGACAAGTTTACCGACCTTAGCAGGAACGAAGAGAGTCTCCAAAACGGGGAACGCAGTCCCAACAGAGTGGCGATGCGAGGCGACTCGGATGCGCGCCGAAACGCAGCTTCGGCAGCAAAGTCATAGATAGTGTCTCTTGCGAGTCCTATCGCAGTACAGCGCACTCAGAGCTTTCTCTCAGCAGGAAGCTGCCTGAGGCTCTTTTGTACAAGGAGGCCCATCTCTACCTAGTTGCAATCAGGACGAAACGGAAAAGCAGTCAGCGATCAATTAGAAGAAGTACTGCCGGATAGTAACTTAAACAGGCAGCTCTGGGCCTATTGCGACCGGAGGCAGTACAAGTAATCATAGGACTTTCGGATACTTCCAGAAAGAACATACAACGGCGTGACCTTTACATAAGGGTGCACAAAGGCTGCATAAATTGTGGACGTATGTCAGGGAATATGTAAGACGCCAAGGCAAAGACATCTTCGTGGATGGCATCAAATCAGTAGGACCGGATTGCCTGAATCAGCCACGCTAGAGTGCCTCATTACCAAGCAAGGTTGGAAATTTTACAGAACAGGCGCTTGACGATAACTTGACGGTTGTTTCCTTCGACTCAAGCCCACCGAAAAAGCTGCACGATTCAAAGCCGCCACATGAACCTTCAAGCAGATGACGTGCGCTCTAGCGAAACGCACCAATAAAGAGCGATGATTGCATAATGCATCAACTGGCTTCGAAGATGTGGTGAGGAACGACTTGGATCGCCTTTAGTGCTGGTGCGATCATCTACATCCTTTTCGTCACCAAGCTAAGCACTCAGAAGCCAGAACTTGTCGTGTCCTCAACCCGGAAAACATGTGACACCAACACGGTTTTGTCAAAGAAACTTTGAACCCAACGAGAGAACATTGTTGGCAGGACGATGTCGTGCCCAGCCCGAGCGTAGCTGGCCCCCAAATTTCATTTGAAACAAAATCATAAATGCTTAGGTGGCGTCAGGATGAAAGAATCCACGGCTACGTTTGGGCCAGACCTGAGCCCAGGAACATTCCTCATCGCCACAACGTTATAGGAGCGATTCGCGCGGGGCTGTAATTGGGCGGCGCTGGATAAGATATTATTTTCCGAGCAAAGCGGTCCTTGCGCTTTCTGTTGCTACTAAGGCATTCAGACCCGGACGTACGCTCCGGTCTTGCAGCCACGGTAAGAGATAGAGATCAGGACCAACCGCAAATCCTTAGGAGCCACCAGCCTTATCAAGAACATAAACGACCAGAACATAAAGGTTTCACGTAACGAACTTCGTCCACAAAGGGCTAGACTCTTCAGTCTTTGCGGCCTGATCGTTAAGTCTGAGCCGAGAATAGTGCCAGCAGAACGCGCCAGTTGAACGATGGCATCCGGCCGGGGGCCAGGGTGACATGCAAGTGAGCTGCTTCCAACAGCCCATAAGAAGCCTCCTCACTGCCAAATCCTGGTCGTTGACGCGGATCAGATCGCATATACTATCATCGTTTCGTATGCACGGCGAGTACTCCTGTAAAAGTTGTAAAGTACACGCAACAGCTTCTTTTTGACGCTAAAGAGGGCCTATATAGGCCAGAAATAACTGATAAATGTGCGCAAAAGAGAGAACGGCAAAACCTTAGGATGACTTTGGACCCCGACCCAGAACTGGGCCAAACAGCAGAACCTCCTTACCGCCAAGTTGAGTTTCGCCGACTCATCTTCCTATCCGACCAAACGGAGGAAGAACAGCCTTATGGATTTATATATTGGTCTGCTAAACTCGAACGAAACCGTAAGTTGACGCACTCAGTGGTCCGCCCGACACACAATCTCCTGTCCTCGCAATATAGGAGAGCGGGAATCGAGACGCTGCTTTCGCTTCCTTAAAGTTGGACCGCTCAGCAATCGTGGCTTCAGAGCACACAAAGCAAAGAGTGACCAGCACGGTCACGAAGACGAGTTCATCTTCAAGGGCACCGGAAGCTGCGTCTGGTAGTAAGCCGAGACATTCAACGCAAGCATACAACTGTACTAAACGGCCTGAACGACTCTTTTCAACCTTGCAACTAGCACCAGGAAACATCTTACCAAGCAAATGTGCTTCTGCCCACCACTGGAAAGGTATACACTCCCTCCCCCGTTGAACTGAAACCTGAATCGACTCTCGTCTACCTAAAGGGACGATAACATAGTGCAGCGGCACTGCAGCTAGCTGGCTTCCTCTTCTCCGGTCATCCTCCCCAGACCGCACGAGATCGTTC
This sequence comes from Klebsormidium nitens, assembly GCA_000708835.1. Lineage (NCBI taxonomy): Eukaryota > Viridiplantae > Streptophyta > Klebsormidiophyceae > Klebsormidiales > Klebsormidiaceae > Klebsormidium > Klebsormidium nitens. The sequence continues at coordinate 81,760 of DF237209.1, read as the reverse complement.
TCGCTCAAGCGGATGGAAACGGTTGGACGGAGGTTGCTGATCGCCTGAGCAAAGCCAAAAACCCTCACGTCAGAACCGACAATTTCACTGGAGGGCTGTTTCTGTGCGGACAGTGACAAAAATGTCTTTGGTAACACAAGATGCCCCCACAAAACCGATGAAAGCGGTCAGTGGCAGCCGCTGATAGTGTAGAAGACTAATCCTGTAGTATTCCGACCACTTCGGGGCGTCAGTCGATTGCCTCAGGATGGCGGACAGATAAAGCGCACCTTCCGAAGCTAACAAAAAACCGTCGAACGTGGGCTGCGTTGACGAGAGTCGCCAGAGATAACGAGTCGAGTGGTAAGGTTTAAAAACTGTGCTTATCAGAAATAGGGTCAGGTTTTAAAGGAAAGTCCATTTCGAGAAGCGAAACACTCATCAATAACGTGGGAATGGCATCCAGTAAGCAAAGAGGGGCGCTGAACTGAAGCGTTGACCAGCCCAACGGAAAGAGCTTCCTTGCCGTTAAAAAGGTAAAATATCTAGATGACATTGATCTCATGCTAGAATCGGCGGAACAAAGCACCTTTCAAGAAATAAGATACGGTTCTTCGAGCACGAGCAACGTCTCAGTGCACTTTGAACAGTCCGTAATGCTCGTTTTCTGGATGAGAAGCCAGACAGCTGGGCGCCGATTGAGCCTACGTTTTGGACGGATCAAGTATACCTGCCGGGGTACACTTGTATCTCACGTTGGTGCCAAATTTTGCTCGCTGCACAAGAGACTACTGAAACCAACGGCACTTTACGCACGGGTCCGAGTCCCTCCTTGAGGGTACCACCTTCCTGTTGAATATCAGCGGTAGCCTATCTTCATCGTCGAGGGTTGGCAAGAACGGATTGCGCACGTGCCGTGCGAGCAGCAACCCAAACGTTGTTCCAAGCTGGGGCAAATTGTAGCCGCGGTTGTAGATTCAATATGCTTGCGCCAATGTTTCAACAGTACAAGGTGAGCGGCCAGACCAACCGCAGAACCACCTTTGGCACACAGCGAAGATCTAGACCTAAGCACCTGAGTCATAAATTATACGTTAAGTCAAACGTTCTGATTGGAACTATTATTGCGCTCGGGTGCAACCGAACCTGGAAAATCTTTGAAACGGTGGCTTTGCTTAACGACGTCAGGCTCAGATTCTGCACTGACCACTGGGCTACAGCTCAGTAACAAATACCTCTTTGCCTCAGCGTCGGAAACGGTTTGCTCGATCATAACTAAATGCGCGTGGATCTCTAACCATGGGCGTGTGGCAATCCTGGAACTTCTCTTAAAAGAGACACCGAATCATTGAGCAATTGAAGCTGCGCTTCGTTGTAGTGCTCATCGTGGTGGACGTTTCAAGAGCGTTGGAAGTATCAAACTAGCTCCGGACATGAGCGGGACGGGATACTAAAGTCGCATACGAGTCCTCTTAGGCGCCTCAACATACTATTAATCGAATGGGCTCATGAGCATGTCTCCAAATTGCCTGCACAATCCAAACGGCTGAAAAGAACGTGAACTCTTCCCCAGTGCGTTGCAACCGGCTCCATTTTGGCACTTTTGAGCGGAGAAGCTTTGCCTTTGAAGCATAGGCCCAGTGGTCCTCGCGGATCTGTCGCCGCAAGGGGTCTCGAAGATTTGCAGCCATGGCAATGACGTGATGTTCTCGGAAAATGGCATCTTTCAGAAGGTTGCTCAGAGCAGAACAAATTGGCCGGACTGTCCGCTAATAAGGAGTATCAAAAGCTTACGTCACGTCCGATTTTGTGGCCTGAATTTCATATCCGTGCCGGATACGTACGCTGCCAGCATTCCTCACCAAATGATTTACGGCCGGCATTAGGGGCGGGTGCGTCCGTAATACAAGTAAACGTCTTACGCTCGCAAGAACCCTCGTCGCCACCATACCGAGTTTGTTAAAGCCCCGCAAAACGACAACCCTGAACGGTGCAATCATTCAGGGCCAAAGCTGGGCTTAGTGCAGTGGCACAAAAGACTGAAATCTGAATGAGACAGGAAAAGCTCGTCCTAGGACTGTAATGTGTCGTTCAGCAAATCTCGAAGGCCGTGGAAGATGGCTTTGCAACCGGCCTTGGTCCTTGTCAGAACTCCCGTTTTGTTCCTAGACTAGTCTTTTTATAACCCTGATACATCTATTCTTCCTAGTGACTAGATTGTGGCTGTAAAACCCCTCGTGCACCTCAGTGCAAGTTGGCCTCCGACCCTTTCGAAGGAAGCTTTCCTTTGGAGCACGTTGAAGGATGCGAAGGCCCAGATGAAACTATAGCCTGCCACGCACCTTCTACTACAAAGCCTATACTAAAGTGGCCGACCGACTGAATATTGCAAATCATGATGGATTCAATGATAGTCGAATAAGCGGCAGACAGCACAGAAAAGGAGCGGGCCAAGGCTGATGACCAACGAGTCTTTCTCGAAATGAGTGTTTGGAACCGGCAGGTGGCGTCGGAACCGGCAGCGCTCCACCTAGACGAGCTGGTGGGCTAGCAGGCCACGTCGAATTTCGTCACAGCCAGAAAACCTTCAACTGGTCTCATAATCAATCAATCAATCAACGTTTCAAAATAGCTCTGAGAGACAGGTCCGCATGCGGACGTAAAGCCTTGGTAGGAAACTGACACAAGTTAGAGCTGACCTTCAAGGCCCGCTTTGAAACGCGTTCGCACGAAGAAGGAGACTCATTTCGTCCAAGTCCCAAGGGAACGGATTTGTGAAGTCTGGTCTTTATCCCGTCGAACGCTCGCGGCCCTGACACTCGACGTCGACGACCATTCGCAGGAAAAACGCACCTTCCATGCAAGCGACGAATCTATGGAGCAGAACGGCACATGAACATTGGTGACGTTAAAGTAGCAGACCTCTACTCCGCTTAGACAGGATTAGCAGTCCGGAACGCTTTTGACATCGAAAGCGTGCTGAGCACCTTTCACCAAGTTTGCAGCAAAACGCCACCACACACTCGTAAAAAAGTGGCTGACTACCTGTCGCACGTCGTCTTTGAATGAACCGATGACAATATACTCCTTACAAAGATTTAGGGATTGCAGCACAGATTAGGAGAGGGCTGAGGTTCGTGAGCAAGACGTGTAAGTAGGTTCAAGGAAGCGGCGCAGGCGGCGCTTGAGACTGTCGGAAGCATGATTCTAGTGGTGGGTGATAACGAGCCCACGGCAAAAGGTCGTCACTGCCAAAATCCCTTTAGCACTGTTGGTTTCTCCAACGGCATTAGAGAACTGGAGCCCTAGTACAGACGTGGACATCAAGGCGTGATGCGAAATCAGAACTGGGAGTAAGGCCTGCTTGCGGGAGAAAAGCGGAAAAGACTGATCCAGTTTCCTGAAAAACAAAGTTATGAGACTGAGCCTTGGGCCACCCACTCAAACGCCCGTAACCAAACAGTCCACGTAGACAATCACCTTTGCATGGAGGAAACGGCGGCCAAGCGACAGAATGTTGGATCAGAACAGCACATGCATGGAGACCCGTACTGACGTCAGAATCATGAATGTGCATCCATGAGCCGGGACAGAAGGGCCCAAGGGGACTGTTCAATCGTTCACTGCCACTGGGTCTTGCCTAACCCTACCTCAGCACCTGTCTACTTTCATGGATCGCTAGGAGCGTAATCGTTATGAGGCTCCTCGATACTGCATCAGTCGGATTAGAGACAGCCTCTCAAACGGCTGACTTAAGCCAAGCGTCAGCCGTTTTGACGACGACAGTTTCTTGCACGCAAACGGGATGTCAAAGGGATTCGTGACCATCTCTTTGCGTGCGCAACGTGCATGTTCAGCAGAAAGACAAAGCGGGTTCGTCGCTTTCTCCACGGTTCGACACCGATCACTCTGATATTCAGCGAGTCCAGATTTGTTATAAGGGACGTGGCCAGAAAGACGTGGACACACAACCAGCCAAACAAGGGTTGTAGGGCCTCTTCGCCCAATATAGCGTTTGGTATCAAAAGACGCATGGGGAAAGCAGGTCCCGTGACTAGGTCGTCTTGTTCTGACTTTATACTCAATGACTTTGAGAGCTGTCTAAGACAACATGTGCGAAGCTAAGGAAGTCTCTTTCGAAGCACGTCACGAGATTGGGCAGACCAGGACGTTCCGGGGCTTGACACACAGCCTACCACGCACCCTCCACGACGTCTAGGCGGATAACCACCAACACTCGAGTCGCTCAGGGACCGACCACTTATCACAGCCCTTCTTTTTGGAACCATGATTGTCACTGTCAAACCTCATGCAGGCAACAAAAAGCAGGCCGAGCTTGGTGAGCAGGACTTGTAAGATGGTTCGGAGAAGCGGCGCATGCAAGCGCGGCGTCGGAGGCAGAGGCCTTGGCAGACTTTCTGAGCATCGATTGCCCATGGCGAATATCGGATCCCTCACAGCCGGCAAAACGTTTACATGCTGTTCTGGTCTAAGTAATTGGTCATCTATGGCAAACTCGAGCTGAGGCTCAGTTACATCCGATACAAACAGAAACTGGCGACATCGCAATCGACTTACGTCGCACTGGCAGCTGGACTGAGCCAAATCCGAGCCCAACGAGCTGATTGTCGTAACGTTCATTGTCACCCACAAAACTTGAATAACATTACCTGAGCACCTGTCTAGTTCCATGATGAGAAAACAATCTTTCAGCAGATTGTGCTTCGCGGTAGATCCTTTGAAATTGCTACAAGCAAGCCGCAAAGAATCCAGCCCTTCAAGCATCTCGACTTCTTGCAGGCAAATTGGAAAGGAGTCCGCGACCTTTTCACCTCCTGCGCTAATTGCACGCTTCAAATAGCTAAAGACCGTCGGGGTAGAATGAAGCCTGCGCTTTCTTGCAAGTTCCCTCGCCTACACAAGATCCAGCTTTCGCTTATTTGGAAAAGGCGGCCGCGGGTATATCTACGAAATTCCTTAATCGGATCAGATGATCCCACGTAGGTTTTGCTACTGACCCGTTCTGAATAGGCCTCAAGGACGTGAGTGCCTCGTCTGTCTTGGGCGCAAAAGTGACATTGAAGGTCCATAAAGCATGCCGAGTCAGGAATATGGTGCCGCACTCGAGGAGAACATCACCTCAAATGAAAGAGTCGTCGAAGATTTTCGGACACACATGCAAAAACGTCAATAACGACGGCTATTGATACAGCGGACCTCTTCGCATGGCAGTCGTGAAGGGAAGGAAAGAGCTGCTTTTTGGAAAGTGATGTATGCAGGCCAGCAATGTCAGTACAGAAGTCGGGGAGTCAAGAAAACAATACAGGTGCCTTAAAATTTGTTCCACTGATCAAGATTGAAACAAGGGAAACTGAGAGGAGACCACAAAATCGGTATGTTTCAGGCATCGGGTCCTGCTTCGATGATAAAACGCGGGCTGGACACGTCTACCGGCTAGCCTTAGCAGGAACTATCGTCCTTGCCAATGAAAGAGAGCTTTTGAAATGAGAAACGCAATCTCACCAAACAGCGAGGCGTAAGAAGCTTTTCAGGACACTCAAAATGGCAGAGCTGGTGTGTACTTCGGGTTCCACTGAAAGCGCAGCGCTCTAGAGAACAAAATCAAACCTTCCTCTCCGTAGGAAACCGCCTGAGACTTTTGCGCAAAGCGAGGCCTATTTCTACCTGGATGAATTCAAGACGCAACGGAAAAGCGACCAGCCATCAAGCAGAACAGTACTCACCGTTAGCAGCTTAAACAGGCCAGTTGCGGATCTATTTTCGAACAAAGATAGGAGGAGTCGGATCTTCACGATGATCGGGATACTTCCAGAAAGTAGATTCAACGACTTCACTTTCACATAAAGTTTCACAAGGGCATACACCTAGTGTAAACAATGGGCGTATCAAGTACCGTCACAAATACCGCATAAGCTAAAAAGTTCTTGAAAAACGGCCTGGCATTGGCATGGGCATCAGATGCTGCAAATCGCAGTGGCCAAACCAGCCACGCGGGATCGAGTGCCTCAATCACAAGCAAGGTCGGGGATCACAAAAACAGCCGCTTGATACCCAATTCCCATAGCTTTTCTCTTTAACAAATCCACCGGAAAAGCCACGAAAAAACGCCACACGAAGTAAAAGCAAATGATTCACGTATTCCCGATGTGCAAAACGCGAACAAAAGATAGCAACCGGCATCAGCCGGCTTCAAGATAGTTTGGGATTCAACCTGCCTCGCCTTCAGTGCTTCTCTTGATCTAAGCAACGGAACATACAGCTCAAATGGGCGATCACGAAAAACTGTTTGCTGCCAAACCAAGCACTTGAGCCAAGGACTACCGGGTATTCTAATCTGAGAAACATCGACCACATGCGCACCCGGCTTCGTCAAAGAAAACATCAAACTTTATTGAGACAATTAAAGTGTTGGCAGGAAAGTGGAGTAGCCAACGTAGCTGGCCCCAAAATCCATTCAAAACAAAACTTGATTGCTTAGGTGGCGTCAGGATGTTTGCGTAGCAGCTTGGGCCAAACCTAAGCCCAGAAACGGAGTCCTCATTGCCACAACCTTAGGAGCAGGTTGCGCTGTTTGTGGACGACCGATACGCGCAGAAATAGTCTACGCATATCGGCCCCTAAGTTTTGCGGTATTAAAGTAAGCATGTAGACTCAGACTCTCCTGCAGCCACGTCAGAGGTGTAGATCTGGAACGACCACAAGCCTTAGGAGCCAACCTATCGAGGAACCCAACCAACCAGAACATGATGGCTTCACGTAACGAACTTCGGCCACAAAGGGAAAGAACGTTCCAGCCTTTGCGGCCTGATCGTCAAATCTGTGCCGAGAATAATGCCAGCGAACGTGCCAACTCGAAGATGGCGTCAGAGGAACAGGGGTGAGCTACAAATGAGCTGCTTCCGACAGCCCGAAAGAGGCCTCCTCAATGCCATACCATGTTCATCTAAGCACCACAAACAATGATGCACCCATTCCAGAGCCAACAGCTGGCCCGGATCAGCGCGATAATCAGCAGAAGAGAGCATGAAACCGGTGAAAGATGAGTCTACTGAATGATCATGGCAGAGCGGTTGCAGGTGCAAACAGGAGCGACAAAGGGCGGCTCTAATGCCATGATACTTTGGTATGCACGGTGAGAACCTTTGTAAACTTGTTCGAGAACGCAAAGGTCCTTTTTTACATTTAAAAGGGCCTAGTAGGTCGGAAACAACCGAGAAAGCTGTCAACAATGATGCTGACGGTTGACATCGGATTCGCAGATTCTGGATGGACGTCTCATGTACCAGTACCAGTCGTACTCGACCCATTCGAGAAGCCGATTCGAGAAGCCAATTTTGTGAATCAAGTAATCAGAGAGGCCCGCATGCATAGGGAAGGAGCGGGTCGAGAGGTTGGTGATCATTTAATACGTCGTGAGCATGTTTTCGAAAAAGTGGAAGCGGCGTCGGGATCCGAAGAGTATTCAAGTGGCCCTGAGCAGCGAGCCCAAAGCGAGGTTCGTCACCGCCGCAACAATGTCCCTATCGCTTTTCTGGTCTCATTTGACCGTTCCGGCCAGATGCAAAACAGATCTGAAAAGTACCGGGGGTGTGGACGTGACGCCCCTGGTTGAAAAGTCTGAATATTAAGCCTGAGCTGCATGCTAGCTTTCAAGGCCCGCTTTGCCAACAACGTTCAAATTGTCAGGAAGAAGGGGGGTGGTTGCAACTCAACAATCTAGAACGCGGGATGCCCAGGCTATGACTTGAGCTACCCGGTGAAAAGATGGCGGCAAAGCAGTTGACTTAAATAGAGATTCGACACAAGAGGACCGCAGATTGCAGGCAATTGATCACAGGCAATTGACACTTGGAACCGGCTGTGGCATCAGACACGGCTACCCATCTCCTGAGCCTTGGTAAAGTAGCCCGGGGAATACAAACGTTCATTGCCACCGAGGGATCTCCTCTTCCTATCTGAGCACCTGTTTATATCACGAGCCTTGACGACGTGAGTGAACTGAAAAACCCAAAGTATGAAGACCCCCTTCCGGTCGTCTTCAGCAAGCCGCAAAGTACCAGCCCGTCTGTCCCAACACGTCTTGCAGGGAAACACGGAAGCAGTCCGTGACGATCTCTTGCCATGCACGGTTGCAGGGTCTCCTTCAGGAGGGAGCGGTATGAAACCTAGTACGTCCCGCTGCAGATCTACTCAACTGATTCGATTCAGCTCTGTGTTCAGGGACAAGGTGCCTCCGGTCCGGTTATTATCTGGTTTGTGTATGAGCCGCCCTGATCAGGCATCAAGAGGAGGTACTCAGCACGGTGTTTCTTGGTTAAAATACTGGGACCTCAGTTTGAAAGCCATGCCGATTAGGAGTATGAAACGGAACACGTACCGAGGGAGGAGAGAGAGCGTCATGAGCCGACCCAGCCCACTAAGAATCTGAGCAAACCAAAAGAAGACGATTCATACCGAAGCGTCGTCCAAGCACGCCAGGAATCACGCCGTGACCTCCGGAATGTCAGGTGGAACTAGACAACGAGAAACTTGGACAGCTAATCTCTTTGCAGGGCAGCAGTTAAAGGACATACGAGGCTCTCTTCAAATGCAATGTTTAAATATCAACAGTGTCAGTGAATCTGATGACGTGGATTCCGGGTAGGTGCAGTAAAGGCACGTCTAGAGATTGTAGACAACATGAAGATGATATGGAGGTCGAGGGTGGGAACAGAGCTCTCACAGTGCCAGGCATCGGGTCCCGCAAATCTGTGCGAAAGCCGAGCTGGTCAATCTACCAGCCTGAGCAGCGACAACCCTCGTTGCCATAAAAGAAGACAGAAGTGCAACACAGAAACACTGAACTTAAAACGCAGTCCCATAGACTGACAGCGCATAAAACGTCAACCAACGTAATAGATCGTGTGTACTCCAACCCCACTGGCGCAGTGCATTTGCGAATTGGACCGGACTTTTCCATGTAAACCTTGTCTTCCGCAGGACACATGCCCAGCCATTTGAGTACACAGAGGCCTATCTTCGCGGAGATGCAAGAAGGATGCGAACGAGAAAGCGACCAGCCATCAAGCAGACAAGTACAGACGGGATTAGGTCAGCTCTGGGCCTACTTGCGACCGAAGCGAGCACAACGTATCAGAAGACCTTAGTCGGGGATGGGGATACAAAAAGACTCGCGGGTTGACATTTGCAAACAGAGCGGACAGACTGATGATGCAAGAAACAGACGTACTGTGTACTGTACAGAAACCAACGCAGAGGCAAGAAAACCTTTCAGACATTCGGGAATAGCATCAGCTAAACGAATACATGTGGCTGTAATAGCCAACTTTGCGAGAGTGCATCATTGCCAAAGCACGTTGGGAAACCAGGAGCAACATTGTATGCATGGAATTCACTCAATGCTCAAAAGCACCCTCTCTTGTAAACAAAAGAAAAGCTCAGAAGAATGGTATACACGAACTACAAGCAATGAACTTACTCGTCGGATTGCACGAACGGTGAGCGAAAGACAGCTTCCGCAACATTTGGCTCGAGACTGCGGTGGCTCCAGACCTCGCCTGACTTCAGTGCTTCTCTGAGCAGAGTGACCAAGATGCAGCCCAAACGGGGAAAATTTGCAGAGCTCTCTGCCACGTGGCGATCTCCAGATAAGGACTCGAGCCCACGGACAAACCTTCAACTTGAAGAGATTGTTGTTGAATGTGCAAGCCAGATTGTTGCAAAAAGGACCGTCGCGCGCTCAAGTCAACTGTACAGAACGGACCAGATCTCTCTTGCAGCAAAGCGTTGCAATGCGAAACTGTTTCTTCCGCAAGTGGCAACAATACAAATCGATGTGTGGGAACAGCGCAGACGGAGAGCAAGGGAACTTCAAGAGCTTTGTGCCAATACTGTACAGTGTGTAGGACTGCTTGCAATGTTTTTTCTATTATGTGTACAAGTGGGTTTCAACAGCAAAGCAACCTTAAGAAATGTACGCCTTGGACAGGTCGCTGAAATCGCACTTGAAGCCCGTCTTCGGACACGTGATCTCGCCGTGGTGCTTCTCCGCCATCGCTTCCATCGCCTGCAAAGATGACACTTTTTGCTGAGCTGACTGCTGATATAGAGAAGCGCCAAAAGGATTGAACGGGATACGGAGTGAAACTCGCTTCTATTCGATTCAAGGGGCGCAATCTGAAGAATCCGTGAGTGGCCCCGGACTGTTGAAAAAACGCCTGGAATCATGAGCACCGTGTCCACTTGCATCGACATATTTCAATAAAGCTCTGGGAACAGCAATTGCTGATAAAGAGCTCCCCAATGCGTACTCCCACAGATTAAATGACTAGGACCAGAGCTGATGAAGACGCGTCTTGTTCATCGAGGGAGAGGGAGGACGCTTAACCATCGCTGCCAGAATCTCACACACCAAAGAAGCCGCTGAATGACGCCAACCGTGAAAGCGCCACTTAAGCATGCTTGAAGAAGAGGGAAGGGCGGACCGCAGGAACAATTGTGCGAGGAACAGCAAGTCGGTAGCAGCAATCAGGAAACGGAAGGTCTTCTCTGTCTATCCACCGACGGTCCTCCTACAGCTGTAATGCAACAGTACATCAGAATGCTCAGGCGTAACCGACCTTACATCTCGTCTGACAGATGTACGACTGAAAAGTCAAAAGCAGCAAAAGGAAACGAGGGAAAAGCAGAAAAGCAAATCGGAAAGGGCAAGACATCGGGGGCGACATTCGTTATCCACAGCTCAATAAGCGGGCGGCAACGCGGGGTTGAGCTAAGATGCTGAGCAAGACGACGAAGGAAAGAGCTTTGAAATTTAAGTCATAATCAGAGCGCAACAATTCGCATGACGCTCAGAATTTCTTGTCGCCCTCACCCTTCTGGAGTAGAGGCAACCGTTGGGGAGCACGAGCGGCGGGTTGTCGGCGTCCATGACGTCATGTGTGATGGAACAGACGAGCTTGCTGTGCGTCTGCTTGCTGAACGGGAGGCCCTCCGCGAGCGCGCGGAATGATGCCTGCGACAGCGGGTCCTCCTTGCTGCACCCCTCCTCGTAGCAGAACCTGCAGGGGGCGGACGGGGCGTGCTAAGAGTAGTCAAAGCGGAAGAGGGTTAACGAGCAGAAAACGGTCTTTGCTTTGGCAGGTTCAAGAGGTAGAATAACAGAGAAGGGCAATCTGGTACGATCCAAGAGTTGGGCGAAGAACGAGAGCAGAAACAGATTCTTTTTGCCGCCAGAACTTCTGGGGAAGCATGACGCCAGCTATCCCTTTAAAAGGATAGAGAGATTGAGATGACCGAGTCGAATCATTCTCTGCCACGAAAGACGTCCTTAATGCCGGAAAGTAGGTGGGATGGCGTCAGTCAGAAGGACAGGGCCAAGGAGCCGCATCGACTTAGCGAGAAGGTCCTCCTTGCCATCTTCCTTTCCTGGCTTGAGGGTTGCTTTTGAAGATATCAGGGGCGCATGCGCAAATTATCAGCTGTACCATCATGCTTGACAGAATACGCTTGAGCAGTCTGTCAGCCCTGCTTTATCCGGATCCAGATTAAACAAATGCTGCCCACTTGGATTTTTTTCCGGTGCACCCAGAAAGCAAAACGTTGGGAGGAAATGGTATAAGCCCCGCTTGCGAGAGTCCAACTAAGATGGACTCAAACACCCCCCGCTTGGAGCTCATACTCGTACGATAGGACGAAAAGGTTTAGGCAGGTTATGCACATGTCCTCCTTCTAGGTTTTTGAGTGTTACTCATTGAGCAATATGGAGTGCTTCGTTCGAAAACACCCTGGCATCGAAGACTGGAAGGGCCGGGTCGTTATTGACCTACGGCAGCTTGCAAGGAAAGCTTTCCAAAGCTGTGGGGAGAAACTTGTATACTTCGGCTGAGAGGCAGAACAACGGAGACTTTAAGGACTCGAACGGGCACCAATGGATGCGCTTGGAAGTATGCGGGCGACAGCTACTACGCACTGTGTAGCCAGCGAATCCGCCTGAAAGCCTTGATTGACAAAAGCAACGGCCGGCAAATTCCAGCCCCAGCCACACAGAGATGCTTCTTCAAGGATGCGTTAAAGATGTGGCATCAATCTCCAGACAAGACTCGTTCAGTGTGCTCTTCAAGGCTTAAAATTCGCTCTTTCGTTGCTAGCAAGCAGGAATACAGCGCGTCAACGAAGAGGCGCGATACACTCAAGGCACAGTATATCCCTCACTTTGTGCTCCTATTGAGAAGGATCAGAACTCTAAACATAACAGCTTTCCAAAGCTTGTACTGACATCGGATTTCGTGGATGACCCTTTGGGCTGCATCGGCCCAAGCGACACATCGTCACTGCCAGGAAGATTCCACACCATTGAGTGCGTTATGCCATACAAGGGTTTCCAAAAACCCTGAACCAATCAAACCTTTTGGCTAACCAAAACCACTTGGTTCAAGCAAGAATGACATCGGGCATGCATTCGATCCCGACTCTTGAGGAGTGGTGAGTCGGGATGTCAAAGGAAATGATGATTGCAGACCGTGCTGAGCATCGAGAATCTGACAACCACCAAACCAACTAAATCGGCCAACGAAAGTCAGATTCCCACTGTGATCGACCGCCCTAATCACACTGGGGGCCCTAAGCCCTGATACGAAGCAGAGACTCGGCAGCAGGTGATGTCAATCCGTATCATGTTGTCAATCTGGTTAGAGCGTACACGAATAGCTAATGAGAGATGAGGCAGGGGAGCAGTTGCAGACTGCTCTTGACGACTCCTCTGAGCAAGGACAAAAGGCACATGCAGACTGGTGGACAAGTTCCTGTTATTCTGTCAAAAAGCACCGCAGATGGTGGCATCAGCTGTGACACGGGTTTCTCCATGAGCTGAAGCGAACCAGCCCAAGTAAGCGGCACCTCATTGCCACCCAAGTGACAACTGCAGTCAGTAGGAAGCGCCGATGCTCTCGCACAGATCGCAAACAACAAACCGGCTCGTCATCAACGGAGACCAGATGTATATCTTGAGTCAAACATCTGTGTTGGAATGTGACGTGAAAAACTTCGACCAAGGTAACAGGCTCGAATACTCTTGACATTCACAAGAGTAAAACGTGAGTAATCTGTTTCACAGCCGGGCATTGGACCGGTGTCGAACTTGCAAAACTGAAAGCACAGCCTCGATACGGTGTGGTTGCAAGAAACGGAGGCACAAGAGGAGAGCATCGCTTTCTGGAGACTTCAGCATTATAAGGGAGTGCATGGGCCGCGGCTGTCCACTAGCTTAGAAGCCTTGCTAAATCAACGCAATCAACGTTTGCTTTTTGCACAGCAAGCTGCGGAGTACAAGTGCTTGTTTGAACTTTCACGACAACAACCAGGAGTCCAGCACATAGAAAAGTTTGGCCACGAGTGTCCGACCAGAATACTTGCATCAAGCAACACCCAAATGGTCAAGATCAGAACGAACAATCAAAGATCGTCAGTGAGAACTAGAGTTGCTTCTCTTACATGGCCTTTGCCAGGAAGCCGGATAGCCACGTCAGGGAAAATGGCATCGGGGTCCAACACAACGAATCCTTGACCAACCGGCCGTAATGGCATCCTCACTGCCAACGATCGCTCCCGTCATTACTTGAGGTGCTCCCTCGATGATTCAAACCTCAATTGCATCAGACACCGCAAAGTCATTCACAAAGCTCTGCGGGGGTGAGAAGTTACGCAGACACTCACGGCGTTTTGAGCGCGGAGAGGCCGGCCCGCAGGTGGATGCTGAGCAGCGAGTCTGGCGTCATGCAGTTGAGCTTGTAGTTCTCGCGCTTGAACTCGTCGATCAGCCGGTCCCACTGGCCGCAGTCAAAGAGCACCTGGCAGGAGCACAGGACAAGGTAAGCTCTGAGGTATTGTAAGAAGCGGGGTATTCCAAACCGGGGTGAAGAACTGGTGGGCGAAGAAGAAAAGCTTCACGAAAGGCGAATGGGAGAAAGGAGTGCGGTATTGAGCGGAACCTTTCCAGAGGGAGGCTTGAAGATGATTACAGCTTAAGGAAGAAAGAGCAGACTCTCTGAACGAATCAAGGGATGCAGACAGGGATTGGCTGAAGGCCGTACAAGGAGCCCGGCAGTCAAACGGTGCAGAAGAAAGAATGAGGTTGACATCCGCCAGGATGAGCCGACAAAGAAGAGATGGAAGGGCGCTTGAATACGTGACAGGAGACAGCGATTCGAAACAGTCTGGGGTCAACCGAAGGCAAAAACCAAGAAACGATGACGACTTTCAACGCCGGGCTGGCGGACCGAACCCGGTATTGCGCCAAAAAACATCTTTCAAACGATCACAAGCATCGTCTCTCAGAAAGCTTTTCGAGCTTCTCGCGACTTCTTTGCAGGCACACGGGTGTGTCAGCCCGAACCAAGCGACGAACGGCACGCAAGGCCTCAGTTAAAAGTTTCATTATCGTGGCTAAGCCACTCAGATATATGCTTGTTAGAGCATCATCGGCCTTGCGGGCTGGGCGCCTGTTTGTCGAGTGAACCAAAACGAGTTCTTCAAGCATTCGGATTCCGAAGATTCAGGCTGAGAAAGAAGAGGACCGAAGCAAAGAATCTTGGGACGATTGGCTCTCAGAAGGAAGGCAGTAGAAGCTTGGGTTTGATGTCACCGCAACAGGGTCTGCTGCTCCATCTGCTTAAAGCGCTTCTTCATCATCGGGCCTCGTCAGCTCGAAACGACCAGGTATCAATCCAATTTACTCCGCATCTGAGCATGGCAGCTTGGGCGGACCGAGGCCTTTGCACTGGCACATCATCCAAAGCGCCCCGAAACTGGTTTTCAAGGGATATTGACAAACTCTGTTGATTTAAAGTGCTTCCCCCTTCGAAAAAAGCGACATTCCTTCTGAAAGACAGTCCAACTTGCGGATTGCAAGGGTGTCAAGTCGACCGGCGGGGATACTCGCTAAAAAAGTAGCTTGAGAGCACTTCAAGAAGGACACGCTCAAACCAGAGAGGATGAAAGAAACGGTGACGAAATTAGTAGAGTAAGTGACGGATTTGACGAATCTGCACGCAGCTCACGATCAATCGCTGACAACCTTTCAAGATGAGCTTTCCAAAAAGGTTTTCCCAATTACATGGACACTAAGTATCCGTCTCAACATGCAACAATTCAGATCTTCCACAACGTGTTGCAAACATCAAGTGCCAACAAATTCCACAGCTGCAAGGAATACCGTTTCCAAAGCCTACCCGGTAGGAGGGGCAGTCGGTGTCCTTCTTGAATGCAAGTGTGGCCATCGCCTGCTGCAGCTCCTTCATGTGCGACTGGCCCCAGGGCGCCAGGTATTTGCGTGCATACTTGATCGCCTCCACCATCTTTTCCCCCCGCACTAGTTCGATGAACTCCTGCAATCGCAGCTGGAACTCCAGCTTGCTCTGCAGAAAAGGGGTGTAACAATTTCAGTTAGCGGATTGACTCAATTGACCGGACGGGTCCAGAAATGCTCACATCATTCGCACAAGAGTGAGTTCTCGGAAACGAAATACACTCACGACCAAACTGAGACTTGGACAAGAAAGTCGCTACTGGTTGCACAAGCTGCCCCATGATCAGCAGGAGGGGAATTCGTTCAGAATCTGGTGACGGGAATTTGGTGATTGCACTAGAAACTGAGGTCAGCGGCTACTTGGGGGTTGTTTGCAGGCAGCAAATAACCATGATGCGAAGTAAGAAACGGATAATCTTGAAATGGAAAGACAAAGGTGCAGCCAAGTTGAACAGATGATTGAACGAAGCTTCCATTCCAAGGATGACTATAAGAGCATGCGCACTGCAAATCGAAGCTGGTCTGGATGTATGAGAGTCCAGCTTGTATCATTATTGCCGAGTGGTCACAAAGTAAAGATTCACATCTATACGTATGCACACTCTAGGAACGGTCACTTTTGACGAAAGTGCTTATGTTGGGAAAGGTTAAACAGAACCACACAAAGAACTGGCAAAGGCGTTTCGGGTCTTTCACCTTGCTCTTCTTCAAAGCCTTCCGGTTCTCTGCGCACCATGCAAGAGCCTCCGAGCAGTCCCCGCGCCGCAGGGCGTCTATGACGCGCTTGGCGTCTCTAAAAACATCCACATCGACCAACTCCTGCAAGCAACAACAAGTCAACACTCATGGTCCAAAGGGTGGGTTGGCCAAAGGCCTTTCTGAAGAGTAATGCTGACCATATTACCGCACAATTCTCTCTGTGAGGCACCTTGAGAATGAAGTATGTCTAGAAAAGCATGTAGGCCCGTCACCCATGTCTGAGAGATGTAGTATGGGCTCTTTGCTGATCATCCTGGTGCTAGACAACATATGAAATGAGGAGCATCCCCTCCTGACGCCCCCACGAGGGTGAGGCGCCATAAATCAGGCTGACCCCCTCGCAGTCACAGCAGGATGGATTACAAAGTTGAACACCCATGCACAGGAGATGGCCAGTTATTTGCAACCTTGCAACCTGAATCTGTACGAAACAACATCTCACAAAATCGAGCATGCGAAAACTTGGCAGCGGACATTTCTTTCTTTGATATCCGTCCCACAATAGAATCAGAAAACTTGGAAGTCCTATGGCCAATAGTCGTACCTGAATCCTTGTGGCCTCTGCGTACTTGACCGCTGTGTCATAGTACGAGTTCCGCAGCATGTAGTCCACCAGAATACGATCCACCCTCGCCGTCTCCCACCTCCGCTGAGAGTCTTTGTCCCCTAGGTTCAGGCTGAGATGCTCAATCCGCGCTCGACACCGCTGAGCCTGGCTCTGCTCCAGTGCATTCCCCTCGTCCAGCTGCAACCAAGCGACAGAAAGATTTTATACAAAAGCGGTATGGCTGATTGGTCTTGATAACCTTGTTAGGTGTCTCGGAGTTCTCAACTTCGTCAATTTCCTTGACTTTGAAACGAAAGCCTTGCGCTTTACATGTCTCCAATGACCTCCCGCCTCACCATCTGTGCAGATCTGCTTCTCAGCATGCCCTCCGTCCACCAGGGCGCATTGAGAACACCACTGTCCTTGAATTCAAAAGGAGGTGAATCCTCAAAGAGTCCCTTTACTTATTTGACAAGAGCTCCTTGACTTGTCCTGGACATTGCAATGGCTCAAAAGTTCAACCGTCTAGCTGCATTACTCCTACAATCACTTAGACATGAGAAACAAGGGGTCAGCAGTCATTTAAAAACAACTCGAATCTTCATGGGACCAGCATGGCTGCAAGTAAATAAACCTTCCATGCATTAGCATTACAAGGTTTCATCAAAAGTACCTAAGATTTGGCAGTGACCAGGGCGGAAGTGGTACGCGGCAGCCAGAGTATAAACATGCATTTTGTTCCATACAAGAAGAGTACAAACCCCGCTTGGCCAGGACAAAGGTACTCCTCAACACGCAATGTGATGATTGTACACTGCTCCAACTGTGCCTCGGCTAACTCCTTATCTTCTACTCTGTCCCGCTTCATGTTCTTCGGTCTTTTGCCTCCCAGCGATTGCAGAATCCCTTGGTCAGAAGTTCAAGACAGTATACCTTGCGCTTCAAGCCTTGAAGCCTCGACACCAATCCCCGCAATTGCCGCACCGCCTCGTCCTGACTCAAGCTCTTGGAGGACGCTTCCGCCACCCCTGCAACCACGGCATTCATCTCCTTCTCCACAACCCTGTTATTGACCCGCACCTGCTTCTTGAAACCCTCAAAGGGAAGCCGCATAAGCTGCTGCTCAACTTGCAGGGCTGCACTCAAATTCGGGGGCTTCTTCGCGGCTGGAATGATGGACGGAGGCGCGTCGACCATGCTGCCATCGGGGCTGGCATTTGCAACGTCCATGGCGGGTGCAGAAGCGGAGGCAATGTTGAAGCGCTGAGGGCAAAGTGCCTGAGCAGCAACCAGCCCCGCCCAGACAGAGCTAGTGGACAAGCTACCTAATTTCCTAGGCGACTTTCTTCCGAATGAAGACAACACTTCGAAGCTGATTGAGCTTCAAAAAGGAATATTAAATGTTCCACAGAAGCGGGTTCAAAAACCTGGTTAGATGCATTACCGGTCTTCCGAGGGTTATCACTAGACTCCGAAACGCAAGCTCATTGACGAACCGTTTTCTTTCTAGACGTCCCATAGATCCCCCGTCTCTGCTCTTCTACCTCCGGAGTTCCAAGTTCTTGTCCAGAGCGCCACTGCATTGGGTTTTATTAGGAAAGGGGGAAGACAGTTGTATGCGAGCAGCAGCGCAGGAACACTTTCCCAAAGTTGTCTTTGGGCTTCAGCGGAGGAGTCTACTGCATTTCCCAGGGGCAAGTTCGGGATATAATTTTTTCTCTACTCCTTGTATTGCTGATTAGCAACAGTGAGAGCAAATTTGTGTTGTCCCTGCTCAAGATGGAACGCACGGTTTGCGAGTCCTTCTCAATAGGCTGGCAGCCCTTGCAGGCAGCCCGCGTCACCTCTTCCCGTCTTGCTAGCAGCTCAAAGCCTGGTGGTTTTACCAAATGCTGCCAGGTCGAGGGGGCAGGGCAATTTAAACCTAGACAGATCTTTGGCTCTTCAAGGCTCTGTCAACCACGCTGGCTGGCAGCCCCTCTCTGTAATGTTGAATTGGGTAACACTAACGCAGGAAGGTCAAATATCCACAAAGAAAAGAGTTTCAGAATAATGGCCACCAATGGGCCCCCCTCTCGACGGCGGACAGAGCTCAGGCGACGGCCGCCAGACTACCCTCCTGACAACAATCAACCACAGTTTCCTGAAGACTATAGCGACTCCGAAGGGTCTGACATCGACCTAGACTATCTGGCCTCCGGGGGCCGGCAGGCGAAGACCCCTCGCGTCCGGCAGATTGCGACACAGGACAATTGGATTCTCAAAAGTCCCTACACGCGCTATCTGCTTGGGGGCATGTTCATTCTGGGGATTGCAGCGGGGATTGCTTTAGACAGTGTGATCAACCTCGAACCAAACAACGTGGCGTCAAGAGAAGTTATTGATAGGCAGACGCCGAATCCGGACATCTGCCTGGCCAACGGGATGAGCGCGCTGGTGCTTGACCAGCGGTTGTTCGTGTCATTCAACCCGTAAGTCCTTGCATTTTGCTTTGGTGTGGGCGGTGGATTTTAGGCAACCTACAGTTGTTTGGAGTGGAAGTCCGGGAAGTCTTTGGCGCCATCAATAAATGAGTGACTTGCCAATTGTGTGCTGTTGTTTTAATACAAGTCCATAAGTACCTTTGAGGGACAGGAAGGTGCTGTGAAAACTTCCATCAAGACTTTGCATGATTTGTCTTTCATGGGGAAAGCCAGCGATTGCCAATAAAGCACGGAGCAGTATTGTCCCTTTATCTCGCTGCCCATTTGTGCCCCTTGCCCACAATCAATGAGAGTGTTTGCAATAACTTCTTCTTTCTGTTTAGTTTGAGTCATAGTACGCAAGGCTTGAAGACAAAGGCTTGTACTTTTGTCCATATTCTCCTTGGACAGCCCAGGATTGAAAGTATCCCTGTCGGAAGAAGCATTACTTCAAGCCTGAACGTTTTCGAAAGATCGGAGGTCGAGTTCTGGCCTGTGCTCCCCTTCAAGGAGTGCCTCGATGTTTTGCCTGGTTCAATTCTTCTTTTGTGCAGAAAGAGGGACACGTGTTTCTTGCCGAGAAGCCAACATTCTGACAGTCTTGGCTGGCAATTCTCTGTACAGGTTCAACGTGTACGTGTCTCAAGCGGAGGTGAAGCCCGGCTGTGTCCTGAGGCAGAGCAACTGGCAGGTGTTGGAAAGTCGAGGGCTGGTCACACGGGGTGAGGTGCAGGACTGCAAGAAAAACATGAACACGTTTGGGTTTGTCGGCGACCTTCGGAAGTCGCCCGAAGTTAACTGTATATACCACAGCGAAACAGCAGAAAACCAGTTCCTCAAGGATCCGTCAAAGGCAGCTCTTGGGGACGGGTTCCAACCGAAGGAGCCCGTTGATCCTTGACGTGTTGCGAGGTTGATTTATAGAAAGTATTCGGATTGGTAGCATTGAAACGGGGGGCTTGAATTTGCTCTAACAATTTGCAGCGCGCAACTTTGTGGTCAGCTAATGGCCAGGCCACTCTAAGATAGATTCGGCCAGGATTCTACATTGTTTGTGTACAGTCTGGCACAATTATTGGTAGTCATTTGGAATGTGGGTGCAGAGCTCTAGCAGCCTTTAAAGGCCAGGCTAGTGCAAGCAGAACGTGGTTGGACGCAAATTAAGATACATGATAAGAAAGCATCCAGCGGGCGGAACTACTAAAGCATGCTTATACCACCAATTGTTGATCCATAATGGTCCTAAGGACACCACCGCGCACTGTACCGTGATCATCCTTACTGGATTGAAGTTGTACTAATGGCATCAGGCTAAGTTGCATGTGACGCAGCCTGGTACTTCATACATGCACATGCGGCGCGCCGCTGTGCAGCCCATGTTTAACTGGCAGCCAACCATGCGTATAACGTCTCACGCAATCCAGAATGCAAATTGTTGCAATCTAGCTGATCCTAGGCATGCCAGCAGATGCGCACATGTGCATGCATAGCCCATAGGCGGCCGGGGACGGGGGCCAGCTGCATTGCACTGCATCATGCCAAATGTATATAGCTCGGCGACATTCCAATGGGATCTGTAAGTCAATCTGATCAAGTCAAATCAGCTTGCATGACCAATATCTGCATCAATGCAACTTATCCGCCACATAAACATGGCCCTAGGCTCGCGGCACATAACATGGACGCGGCCCGCACTGAATGATGCCCAAGCTAGAGCCTGCCGCCCTGTCTCATGCGGTGCAGTTAATAAATGTGCACAGATCGGCATGGTCAGAGCGACCGATCGACATGGTCAGAGCGACCGTCCAACGCGGTCATGCACAGCCTGTGCCCGTCCGTGCACATTCCGGATTGGAACATGTACCGCGGACGTTATGTGAGAGAGTGACTCTTCTTACAACCTAAAGCTAGACCCCACGTTGAAGTCGCCGGCTCTAGCTGGGGTTTGCCGGCCGGGCGAAACATAATCTGGAGGATATCCTATCAGATCAGATTGATCACCGCTCAACTCTCGTGTGTTTGCAAATGTTGTACAAGTATCAGGCTCACTGGCATGGAATTTGGTCACAACCGGGTTGCGGCAGCACAGACTGGCGTCAAGCACGTCTTACAGAGCATCAGACCTTGTTTATGGATTCGGACGGAAACCGAGAGCTCAGCAACTGTTGCTTCTTGACGTCTCGACCCCTCGAACCGTCATAAACATCAGTTTGCTTCGGCCGAACTTGAGCAACATAACATAGACAGAGTCGGATTCACGAGGCTGCTTCGGAATTCCACTGGCAACGACAAGTCTGCAAAACGATAGCTGCGTTTCAGAAAGAAGCAAAGCTCTTCAAGAGACGCCGTCATGCCGAAGATCTCTGGATGCCGTGAAGTGATCTTTGAAGAAGCAAAGAAGCAAGGAAGCCAATCTTCTTGTGGAACTGGCCCACGTGGCTTTCGCAAGCAGCTTGGAAGTGGAGTCCGAGGCTTCGGACGCATGTGATAATGTGAGACACGTCCCACGGCGTCCTCGCGGACGCTTACAATATATTGGACCAGCTAGCCAACGCCCCGCAACATGTGCATAGATACCTTGAAAGTCAATATGCAGAAGCAGAAGGGATTAGGAGAACGGCTTCCTCACCTCGACGTTTCGAAAACGATCCGAAACGGAGGCTGCAGCTACGGGCTGTTCGTGGCTGCCCTTCGCTTGAAGACGCCACGGGCAGCGGGCAGAGCTTGGTCTCATTCCAGCTGGTGCTCGCCACTTTTCCCGACCGCAGCCGCCGGTACTCTTGTCCCGACCGCAGCCGCCGGTACTCTTGTCCCGACCACAGCCGCCGGTACGAAAACAACTGCGCTTTTGAGATCGTCGAGTTTCTAACGCCGGATGGTTTCTGGGGCTGGCCAGGGCTTCCTTTGGTTCGGTTGCTCACATCACCAGGCCCAGGATGCGACAAGCACGGCCACGTCACTGCGCTATTCTCAATCCGCCTTGCTTTGCCTCCGCTACTCCTCGCTTCTGGAACAACACCGATGAGCCCGTCGACTCAGCTCGCCTCGCAGTCCTTAGGCTTTCTTATGAGGTCGCTTCCGCTTGTCTGTTTTCGAGAAACGTCCCCGGGCCGAGTGCTTTCAAAGGGCAACTACTGACTTCGCCCCCTCAGTTTTCTCGCCTCGCCGTCACAAACCGCTGCACCCCGGCAAAGTCCGGCCGCACGCGCACCTCCCCGAAGCCCCCCGACCGTTCGATCATGCTCGCGACCCGCTCCGCCTGCCCCCAGCCATTCGTTTCCAGCCCCAAAAACCCCCCCGGCCGCAGCGCCCCCCCGGCGCCGCGGCAGATCGCGGCAAAAGCCTCCAAACCCTCGCCCGCGCCGCCGTCTAGCGCCAGCCGCGGCTCGTGCGCGCCCACCTCTTTCTGCAGCCGCGCCAAGTTCTCCGCCGGGATGTACGGCGGGTTACTGAGCACCCCAGCGTATCTTCCCGAGACATCCGCTAGGGGTTCAAACCAGCTGCCAGGCCTGACGTGCACCCTGGCCTGCAGCCCGTACCTCTGAACGTTGTGACGGGAAACGGCGATTGCAGTGGGGCTTTTGTCGACGGCATAAATCGCGCTCGCGGGGAAAGAGCGCGCGAGTGCAATGGCGAGCGCGCCGCTCCCAGTGCCGAGGTCGGCCCAGGGGCCCTGTCCGAGGCTGGGGTCGGCTTTTAGGGCCTCTTCGGCGAAGTCAATCTGCAAGGAGCAGGGCCTTTTCGTTTTGTGCGTAGCCTGAGCGTTGCGATAGAAACAAACTCAGCGACTCGACACTCCCACAGCAAGGGTTGCTACTGTAGAGAACAAGACCGTATGTTGTTTTCGATTGAATGTTTGACGTAACGCAGAATCTCCATTTGTGCTGCCCGATTCTCTTTTGTGGCTGTGATATTTTTGCGAAGTGCTTCCAACGGACAGCTCGAAATCTGCTTCGAATTGGAAAAGGGGAGCTGCCAGATTTCGGAAGAACAACGAACGGGGGAATCAGCAGAAACAGGCGTCGCGGATTTGGCAAGGAACTTATGATGCGACGCTCGACAGGGCCAAAACAGTCAGACTCGACTGGTGGCAGGACCACACCACACACAAGGAAGCGCACTTATCGACTTCAGAGGAGGTCGAAGCTGCCTTGGATTCATGATCAGATTTAGAAGATGGTAGCAACGCTCTTGGGGTCTATGCGGGCGTGGTAGGATCTGACACGGGCAGCCGCATACGGCAGGAAAATTTCTGCAACTCAAATTCGTCTCAACTGACGGAACGTGAGATTGTGACTCCGAGAGCCGAGCTGCCACAATCGAAGCGCAGCCTTGATCTGAAATGCCAGAAAAGGAAAAGCTTCGTGTCTCGTCCGCAAGCGACTGCTCCAAACGCTCTCCAAGATCGAGCCTTCAACGAGTCAAAGAGGTGCCAGCAATTTCGCCTCCCGACGCGGTTCGAGCACAAAGTACAGAACCTGAACCAGTCGCCAAACCTTGGCTCGGGCTTTGACGCCTTGCTTCAGCCGAGCGAATATGCCTTCGTAGAGTTTCGTGCCATCCAATTCGACGCCTCACCAGCAGTTCCGTTTCCGGGCGCGGAATGAGCACTCCGGGCTGAACCGCCAGCACCAGGTCCCGCCAGTGCGCCGACGCGACGAGGTACTGGAACGGAACCCGCTGCTCCAGGCGCGAAGACCACAGCCGCTCTAGTTCGCTGATGCTGGCCCTCAAAAAGATCGTTGTCGACGGCTGCAGTTGGAAAAGATAGGTGAGTTGCAAGTCGATGAGGACTTTTTGTGACTTTCCTTTTCTATCGAATCGGGTGAAGGAAACGGCATATGCACTGACCAGGCGGGTAGACCACAGCCGCTTTAGTTCCGCTGATGCTAGCCCGCAAAAGACCGACGAAGAGATCTGCAGTTAAAGGGATGGTCGCACAGATAACAAGAAATCCGTATGGTCAGACGAGGTAAGGCAGGTAGATCGCCGCGTTTTGTCGCACTGGGTCTTCATTTCCCATTGGCTGAATTTCACCGAGTGCCTCCAGTCTGCACAGTTTAGCCCGATTTTACTTTGGACAAGGTTCTGCTCCGCTTTTACCGGGTTTGGAGTCATCGACGATCCGGAATGGCTCAAAAGTGGTGACCACGCCAATGAACGGCCGGGAAATGATAGTTTGCGTGCCACAGGCAGTCCCAAATCGCGGCGATCTACCTGAGGTTTTTGCTTCGAAATCACGAATTGGAGGGCATGGCGTCGATTGAATCCTTCAACAGTCGAGACCTTGTTTGCAGAAGTTTGATCTGAGCGGACCCAATCAGGCATTTGGATCAGCATGCAATACTCTGGCACGAGGCATTCAGAGCCCCAATTCGAGCAAGGTGGCTTGCGGGAGAACAGTGGCTGGTTCCCGTTTCCAGAACACTGACAATAGACTGTAAGGAGTTACACTCGCGTACAATCTCGATAAGATTTCAAAATCTTGTTGACCTGTAGTGCATTTCTTTCTGTGCAAAACGTTTGAGTGGTACAAGGTCATGCAGAGTTGTCGACTGCTTTCACAGGGTTCAGAATCTGGAAGGGCGTCTGCCGTACACCCCGCAACGGCGCTGGATTCGTGACGGCGGTCTTGCAGGAAGACACAAAACAAAACCCTCGCTGAAACTATAATGGAAACTTCAGTGATTAAGGAATTAGGTGACTTGGCCGATTAGGTTTACAGAGAGTCCTACTGAACCACAGGACGACAAAAGCCACCATAGAAAGACAAAACTTTGCATCCAAAGCAACTTGGGAATCATCTAGTCGAGGGGCACTTGTTGCCGAAGCCGTGAGCCTTGGTTTTGAAAGAGAAGGCGGATGCATATGCCTCCTTGGAATGACGGCAAGACTCGGTTCTGAAGGTATGAAGGACTTGAGAACCTGCTGAAGGAAGTGACAAGGATGCTTAAGCGACTTTGAAGGAGGACTTCCAACTTCTGGGAAAAGAGACATCAAATAAGAAAGGAAAAAGGTGTCCTTCCAATCGTACTTACAAGCCTCTCTCGGAGAGTGACCGGAGTGATTGGGCTGTTTGGAAGTAACAAGATGACTGAGCTTTATCTTCTGTAAGACCAGCACAAGTGACCACCCCCTCATAACTCTTCCCAAACCAAGCAGCAAAGAAAGATGGAATTACAGGTCAAAAAGTTTACTCCGAAGCACATTCCGGGCTCCCAGACGACATAATGGCGAATGTTTGCAAAATGTACTTTGAGATGAGTAATAAGACCTTGTGACAATATCTGACCTTGGCAGAGCCGTCTCGTATGCGCCGGCTGAGCGCTCTCCAGGTGGCAGGAGTCTTAGGCTCGTCGTCCGTGTCCATGGCAGCAACAGCATCATCCAGGAGCCAGTCTACTTCTCGCTGCACAGGTTGAACACCGTTGTTGGGAACAGGATTTTGTACTGTACATGGACTGGGATTGGTCATGATCTGCTGTCCTGGCTGATGTCAAGGAGGATGTCACTAGATGAGAACTGAATACAATCATGACAAGCTGCAAGTTGTACTGTTTTTGTACTTGCAGCTGAGCAATGCTAGAACGTTGACCACAACCTAAGGCAGCGTTTCTGCACCTTAACCAAGACTGGTCTATGACTTCTGAGAAGATTCAAAGTTACCTAGACTGGCAGACTAGCAGATACTGACTGCTTAACCAGTTAAAGATGTTTTTCTGTGGATTCACGTACCGTCAGTTCTCCGGAGGTGGGCCCGTTGTCTTCTTCTGAGAAGCGGTCCCCAACCGCAGCAACCTTTTCGCAGGCCCACTCATTGAAATGGCGGATGGACGCCACATTCGCTTCATGCACTGCCGGCCTTTCAAATAGTGGGCGGATCAATGCTATCTCCGTTTGATCTGATTTACAGGCAGTCTCCGAACCAATACTTTGTAAGGAGGTGGCCATAGCTTGGACGGTTCCTCGCTTTGCTCTGCTCTGCAGGTGAGGAGGAGTTTGCAGAGGAGGCCCCTTGATCCTCCCTTCTTTATCAGATTCTAAATGAGTGGTCGTATGATGGCTTGTCCTAGTGCACCACTCCAAAGTTGAGCGTTTCGGAAGCCGTTCTGCGGAAGCAAGCTGTCTGCATCCTGCAAACCCTAATGTGGGCCAATGACTTCCTTTGAAAACCCTTGCTGAGCTTTTCTCCAGTCTTTGCGTACTCTTCAAATCCTGTCTCACGCTACCTCTCAGCTCGATTGGAGACGCCATTCTCAAGATAGCGGCAACATCAGCTGGGCCGCCGAAATGAATGCAGGATGAATAGACACCCTTCATTTCCTGGCAGGCTTTAAGGAGTGACGCTGCAATGCCACTCTGGAACATGTACATGGACAATCCCAAAGCAGGCGCTGTTCAAGTGGCCCTGAATTGGACAATGACAAGGCAATGCTGTCCTGCATGAGCGCACAGAACCACAGTACAAGGTGTCTCCAACAGTGGTGGTGTCTCCTGCACAAGTGGGCTGGTGAAAGGAGACGAGAACGCTAGCGCCTTCTTCGGGCCCCATGTAAAGTGGCTCCTTTCGCCCCTCCGGCGCACCCAATCCTTAGCTGGAGACCGGGTTTACACTCGAGCAATTCAGTCGTCGGCCTAGCTCGCCTCTTCTGCGTTGAAATTCTGAAGAAAGGCTTGTTCAGAATTGCCTCCTTTTCAGAATTGGGAGTGCAGCTTGAGGCTGCAGCGGCCAGACTGCAGGGGCGCTGGATGTGTTGAGGCATAGGCACTAGCTGCTGGAGTTGTATCTCTTTCAGGAAGCGGTGCTGCATGTTCCCTCTCCAAGGGTACATGTAAAGATGGACATCCAAGGAATGGACGACGCGTTTGAGAGGGTCGCAAAGAAGCAGAAGACAACCTACGCAAAGACAAACGAAGTCATTGAGAAGTTGTTAGAAAATATTAAGCAAGCGGAGCAGCTAGCTGGGTCAAGCCCTGCTACTGGGGAGATTCTCGGGGGCCTCCAAGCAAAGGTCAATGAGCTTGGACCGCAAGGTCAAATAGCAGGGGCGCAGGTAAGAGTAGTTCCATTCCTTGGCTTCTCCAGGACTGGTGCATCTCTCCAATATATCCTGCAATGTATCTATCTTATGAGGATGTTTTGTGTTCCTATCCCGAAGCAACAAGAAAGGAGCGCACCCACTGCAGGGGGCTGTATTGTCATTCTTCGGGTGCATTGAGAAGCAAATAGAGGAGGCAGTGCACAAACTGATGCTTCAGTTGAGTGGAGTGCTCTTCAAAACGTTTTGAACACTGGACTTTCAATGGGTGTATCAATGTCATATGGGAAGGTCTGCGGCGTCCACTTTCAGTGCACCTCGAATGATGTAGCCAGCTTTCGTAGTGCAAGCACAGGGCTCAAGCTTAGAATGCTGGTATCGTTGGTGTGCCCCTCAGCAATGGAGTTTGATTCACGGTTGGGCAAATCATAGGTAGTGGACAAAACAAGCATTGAAAGCGTCATCCCTGAGCAGGACTGCAGCGCTTTTAAAATTCTGTAGTTGGAGTGGTATTTTAGATTTCTGCGAGTAGTGAAAATCATCCATCGTTATTCCTTGGAGACGGTTAACTGACATATCAACAAAAGTGAGACCGTGAATTCGTATGTTCAGCACTGACTTGAGGAAGCACAGCAACACTGACTGCAGATTGAGAGTCCAGAGATGCAACCAGCTCCATGGTGGAACTGTGGAGCTTGCTCGCCGGGCTCCAGAAGAGTTGCATTACATGTCTTTCTTATGCAGAAGGATGCTGGCTTGAGGCATGGGAAGCAAGTTATGGAAGCCTACTCAGCATCACTGGCCAATCTTCCCCTTGAGGTGCAGGTGTTGTTCTCATTGTACAGCAGTAAGCGACTCAGCAACGACCAGAGACAGTGAAATGCTCCTGAACATGAAGACCGCACAGGATCAGTTGATCGAACAGTTTGTGTCTCGTTCTGCAGAAGGAGCTTGCGGGTGCTCTGAGCAAGTATGGGAAGCTGCTGGACAAGAGCTTCACGACGGACGTGTCGAGGGCGTGCAGGAACATCTTCAAGTCCTGCCAGGAGGAGGACCTCCGCCAAGACCTGCTCAATGAGGTGCGCTATCTCTTATGAGTATCAGTATCTGCAATCACAACCGTTCTGAGGGTTCGCTATCCATTAGCTGTGGTTGCATGGTTCTTAAGAAAGATTGGAGATTGCTGATCGAGCGGGGTCAAGGAGATCAGTAATTTGGGGTCCGGGGCTGGGGACCCTGTTGGAAGGGCTGACGTGGCGAGGTTTGGAGTTTTTTCCCGGGGCTTCAAGATCAACGATTGGTCGAAAGAAGGCCTAGCCCAGGCTTTCGCCCCTAAATCCTGCCACGTCAGCCCTTCCAACAGCATCCCCGGCCCCGGTCCCAAAGTTACTGATTCTCCTTGACCCCGCTCTGATAGCAAAGGCTCCTTCTGAGATGGATATTTTGTAGTTCACCCTTTGGTGCCCCATAAGCGTTAGCCAATGGAAGAAGACGTGAGTTCGGCTTTTTCATTCGGCAGCCTTCGATGACGCAGAGCCTGTGGGGCCTCTCCAGATCTGCATTCTTTGTCGCCCAACGCGTCTGATTCTCGTTCGCAGTCCTTCGTATTGGGCTGCCAATACAATGCCTCCGAGCCATATGTAGCAGTGGCAGTGGCAGGCAACACCGTCTATACATTCTGAAAAGGGTTTTCTGTCAATCACAGGTCATTGCGCAGCACTTGTTTCGGGAGGGGCACTTCGAGCTGGGCGAAAGTTTCCTTCAGGAGGCGGACATCACAATCCCCGACAACATGCGGCAGCCGTTCTTGGAGATGTACCAGATCCTGGAGCAAATAAGGTGCGCATAATTCAGTCCTGATCGGGGATTCTCCGTCAACTGGAAGGAAATATTGCAGTAAGAACGAAAGTCGATTGTGGAACCTTGTCTTGCGACCTCTTTCAATCTGACCAAACGACTCGAACATTCACTTCTGAGACTCGACCAATCCTAGTTATTACGGCAGCCTAGAACCACTATTGCTTTCTTCGGCTACCCGGCCAGTCTGCTGGTGATCCTTTCCCGACATATAGCTGCTACAAATACAGCTTCCATTCTTTTGTAGAGCGGAACGTTCTATACAGCTGAACGTTTTCATGTAGTAAACTGTGCAATCACTCGAGACGATTTTGTTTCCTACTCCCCTAAACCACAATCGTATGCAGATTGAACCCTGTCCGAACGTAAGTGTATGGCGCCTTCGTAGACTATAGTTGCTGCGAGTTGCTGAGAGTGCCGGTTTTTATCCTTTACTGCTCTGAGTGTTGAAAGTTTCTGCATCAAGTGCACAAAATCGTTTTGTTTACATTCATTCATCTGAGTCGACTGTACATCCTGTCGGCTGTACATGGTACACTAATATCTGACAGCGAATACCTAGTCGTGTTAAAGAAACCCGGTCCTCTTCTGAGGTTCGGTTAGCCAGACGAGTCAATACCGGATTTATAGTTCGGAAGTTGAATTTGGAATGGAAGCGAGCCTACCGATAAAGGACAAGCACTGTTTTAGCCGCCAAGCTTGGTCTAGAGTTTCCGCCTGCATCGTGTCAAAGTACGCAGGTTCCTTCCGTCAACTCAGCATCGCGTTTTCTAAGCACCGGCCAGTCTGCTCAACTCCTTCAATCCGATGTCTTTCCAGGCAACACAACCTCGAGCCTGCGCTCGAGTGGGCGCGCGCGCACGGTCCCGCGCTGCGCGCTCGCCACCGCTCCGACTTCGAGTTCCGGCTACACCAGCTGCACTTCGTGCACCTTCTCCACGCGCAGGGACGCGCGCCCGCGCTCCTCTACGCGCGCGCGCACTTCGGCCCCTTTGCGAGCACGCACATGGCGGACATCCAGCGGCTTATGGGGTGCATGCTCTGGGTCGGGAAGCTCCCCGCGTCGCCGTACGCGGACTTATTAGCGGAGTCGCATTGGGATGCGATCGCCGCGGAGTTCCGACGGGAGTGCTGTTGCGAGTTAGGGCAGAGTTTGGAGAGCCCACTGAAGGTGACGATCTCGGCCGGGGCGCAGGCGCTGCCGACGCTGCTGAAATGGGCGACGCTACTTGCCGAGAATAAGCTGGACTTGAACGTGGGGAAGCACTTGCCGGTCGAGATAGAGATGGGGCGGGAGTTACAGTTTCACTCGATATTTGCGTGCCCGGTTTCGAGGGAGCAGAGCACGGCGGAGAACCCGCCCATGCTGCTGCCGTGCGGGCACGTGCTGTGCAAGATATCAATACAGAAGTTAGCAAAGGGGAACTCGCGGGCGTTTAAGTGCCCCTACTGCCCCCAAGAGGCGACGGTAGGACAGTGCAAGCAGGTGCATCTGTAGGTATACGAGGACGGAGGTAGTGCAGGACGAGCTTGCTACAGTAGAAGCTCGGTTGTTAGGCCGTTGGCCCCGGTAAACGTGTACAAAGGCTCCTCTAGTCCACTGATCATGCACTTCGTTACGACTGTATCAAAAGTCGTCAGTCGTTGTAGTATGCTGCTTCGCAGAAAGTCATTCGTCCTTTATCATGCAATCATCTGCAACGTCCAAGGAATCAGGGGCGTTCCAGGCCGCTCTTCTCACCTAAAGGCTTTGTGGGTACCCTCGACCAGATCATGATTCATTCTACTGGTACCTATTGAGGTCTGCATTGCGTGCACATTCCATGCATGTCAAAGATACATCATACTGTGCAAGAGCCCAAACGGTCCACACATCTGGACTCGGCACGCGGCTTATGAAATTGTCCATGCGTATATCGATGACGGTCCAGGCGGGCCAGGGACAGATAGTTGATTATGATTACTGTCATCAAATTGGATCCTGTCAGCGTCGACGCTTCAAAGCTTGCTAGAACCATAAGGCCGGGGATTTCTTCCTGTGCGAGTGCTCCGGTACATGAGTCATGATAAGGGCCAACCCTTCTTATAGGTAGACCTGCAAATGATGTTCGATCTTTTCAAACGCCGTAGCCACATGGGCCATAGGCTTCCATGGCATACATGGGAATTGTTTGGGTCTTGAACGTCTAGCTACCTAACCAAATCAAAGTGCGTACACTGAATTAGTCACCGAACCTAGTCTAACAACAGCTTACCGGATTACAACTAAACTTGCCAGTGGCGTGCTAGTCAAAGCAACCGTGACTCCGCTAGCTACTTGTCGCCTCCGGGCAATCTGTTGGAACTAGGATTCGCACTAATCAGCGGGCAACAATCCGATCTTGGTAGGGATGTAGACCGCATGATGCTGTCACCGAATATTACAATTGTCAAAAATGAAGTGACATACTACTTGTCAGAGGGCTAATAAGTATTTGCCCCTTGCCACAGATTGTGCCGGTGCTTTGAACCAATCGGAAGCTGAAATATTAACATGTGGCTTTACACGTGGCTTATGAAGTATGTACCAGGGTCTGGCGGTGCGTACCCGTTTCACCTAGCGATCTGTCTCAGTCTCCCCTGACTCTGAGTCTGAGGCTCGAGCTTCTCACTTACGCGAGTTGCATTCCATTTCAGGCGCCTTTCCTCCCCTGCCTCCACCTTCCTCCTTGCTTCGGGTGCCAAGTCGAAGAGTTGCTCCCATTGCTGATTCGTGTCATTCTCTGACTACAAAGCCCAGCTTTGCATCCGCTCTCTCGTAGACACCTTTTGGAGCTCTGTGTTTTTCAATAATCAGGCGCCATGCGGTTAGAAAAGTGCTGGTTCTGTTCGTCGACGATATACCCGGGGCATGGGATACAATTTGTCCGGAACGATGCAAAGGTGAGTTGTGCTTTCAATATACCATCATTCAATGCAGCCAACTGGGCAATTGGAGAGTGGGTGGCATTGGCTCGAGTTTTAGCAGGCATTTTGCAGGAGGTTAGCTGCCGGCTTCTTTGCTCATAAGCACATCAAATTCTGAGCGCCTGAGACAAACAAACCAGTCTGCATGGGTTTGGGTTGCTGATGTGTGGTAATGGTAGGCGTCAGGTGGATCATTACCGGGTCAGCTGATGCATCTCACGACTCTAACCCACAATATCTGCATAACGGTCTCCTTTAAGCAGAGCGGAGGAGCATGAGAAGTCTTTCAGATCAAGTTCAATTTTAGGGTTTGTGCCACCCATGCTGGTAGTCAAGTTTTCATCGAAGTGGCATTTTCTGTAATATGGAAACGTGAAGCATGGTTGCTGCTTGTGTTGAGGACAGCATGGAAGGTACCACTATCACATCCGAAGGATTCACAAGAAGCTGGCAAGGACTTTCTTGGATCCTGATGAACGTTCGGCGATCTGCTAGAGCTACCTGTGGCCTGGTTTGGCTGTGGACAATCAGATGTTGCTGTTCCATATGATTCGCGTGTCTGACCTCTGGTGACTTGGTTGGTGCAGATCTTCCGGTTTTGCCGGTCAAAATGCCACAAGAACTTCAGGATGAAGCGGAACCCTAGAAAGGTCAAGTGGACGAAGGCCTATAGGAAACTCCATGGGAAGGAGCTTGCGGTGGTAAGCTTTCATGACTACTCCACTGCGAATTAATTCAATTGTTTTATATGCTTGTTCTCAGATTGTTGATGTTGTGAGTAACTTGATAAAGGGCGAGCTCAAGACCGGTTCTGCTTTCTTTCAATGATACCCTCTGCTGTACCACCACCCCCATCGGCTCAAGGGGGTTGCTTTTGCCCTCTTTGGGACTGGAATTTTTAATATGATAGCTGCTTCTATCTACTTTGTCAGTTCTAAGATGGTTATCATCAAGATTTTGAGTTGGAACTGGTCATCAACCTAGTACCACATTGAATTGTGGTTCGCAAAACTTAGGTTTCTAGGGCATTAATAAGACCAGAGGCATCAAGCAATCTGCTGTGACTGATCGTGGGGGTATCAGACAAGGTTTTAGGGAATGCAAGTCCAGATTATGCAATCTATCAGGTAGTGTCTAAACCGTTGATCACCAGACAATCCTGTCAGACGTCGAGCCAATATACAGTTTTTTCGGGGACGCTTTACAGTAGCTGGACATTCCTTTTGGGGGAGGGGGCATGCTTGCAAGTTGGTCGTAGGTTAGGGGCCAGATTGGGTAACCTGGGTGTTGAGCATCTTCACTGCACTACCATCCGCGAATGCTGTCATGTGGACAAACCCTCTGGCGTCTCAAAGTGGGTCAAAGCGCCAATGTTTTCTTAAACGCCTAACTTCGTGACTGGAGTCTGAGTGTGGCATCTGTGGTGCCCTCATAGGGCGGTCACATTTGAGTTCTCAGGAAAGTGGCGAGTGTTCCCTGAGGGAGTGTATGCTCCCCAAGAACCTGCTTTGGTCATATTGCCAAGGACAGATCGCGCAAATGCTAAAAGGTTCCTCGATTATGTGGTCAGGCAGACTGTTTACTGAGTGATCGCCGACCGTCCCCCAGTAGTTTTACTGGCGTCCCTAAGGAGCGCACCGTCGCCCAGAATATCGGGTCAAAAATTTTGGGGAACGAAATCACCGGTTTTCGGTCCCTAAGGGACGGAAATTCGTCCCCTGAGGGACGGTGCGTCCCGAAAATGTTCATACGTGACCGCCCTATCCGTGGCGGGGCTACTTCCTTCCACGAGTTGGCACCATGTTGCTGATACTGGTTTCTTCTCAGGACGCGACCTTCGAACTAGAACGGAAGAGAAATCGGCCGGAGCGGTATGATCGGAATGTGGTGGAGCAGACAGTGAAGGCAATGAAGAAGATTGCAGAAGTGAGGGAGAAGCGGGAGTCGCGATTCTGGGAGAAGAGGTGCGTCCTTCCGCCTTTTACTCAAAAGCAATATGTTGTGTTCTATGCCCTGTTCGGATAAAGGGACTCTGTAGGGAGGTATTTGCCTCTACTTCTTGGGATGCAAAGAAGGCGCAACTTCTTTATCCTGTTGACACCATTAGGAAGTCGCTTGTATGTATTTCAGTCGAGAAAAGATAACATCCGCTCCACTCTACGATCTTCTTGACTTTTCTAGGGAACGGATCAGCGGTGGTCGTCTTATGAAATCCGGGGGCGTCCCAATGTGCTTGGTAGCATTTCTGGTGATGACTAGCAATTTAGCGGTATCGATTCGAAGCTTGCGTTAATTTGTCGCGCTCTGATGTTGCAGGATGAGCGGGAAGAAGGCCAGAGAAAGGAAGGAGGCGGCCAAGGAGCTCGAGCAGAACATCCACCTCGTCAAAGCGCCGGTCGCTCTCCAGCTCGACTCGTCGCTTACCTTGCCGAAGGCTCCGGAGAAGCTCAAGGTCCGGGTACAAACGGGGGGCCAGGCAGAAGCTATGCAAGAATAGAGTGTACATATTTGAACCCAAAATACTGGGGAAGTCCGACAGTCTCGAATGCTGCCAGGCGATCAAGCGCCTTCTGGCAGCATACGGATACTATGCCAATAGCATGGCAGGGAGCTGCCCTGTCCCTATGATGAATCAGCCAGCGACAGTTATTGTATTTCGTTCAACTGCCCCGGGCTGAAAGCTAACCTCATATGGGTTGTTGAGTGGCTGCGCCATTTGAAAGTCTGCCTGGCATGGTGCTTGTCCAACATGCCACCGTCCTGAACGTAGCGTACTGCACCTGTTTGGTCGATTCTACACCGACCTCCAGCTCCTTTATCTAGACAGCCGCGGCGCCTGGCACCTCTTGGCACACGGCAGATCGCGTGCACTTCATAAGAGTAATTTGCGTATTTAATGCAACGGCACTGTATTGAATGATAAGCTGAGAATATGCTGAGTACCGTATATGCTTAGTACCGCAGTCGTCGAATGTGGCCTGAGCGGCTGCAAGGAATACTCGAAATGACATGTACGTCTGGCAAGCTCCAAAGAG
Source organism: Klebsormidium nitens (assembly GCA_000708835.1). Classification (NCBI taxonomy): domain Eukaryota; kingdom Viridiplantae; phylum Streptophyta; class Klebsormidiophyceae; order Klebsormidiales; family Klebsormidiaceae; genus Klebsormidium; species Klebsormidium nitens. The sequence continues at coordinate 46,811 of DF237209.1, read as the reverse complement.
GACGGCCGGCTCCGGCTCAGTGGACCTAGGCCATGTATGTACTTCCATATATATTTGATGGTACTTTGGGCGGCCTCGACCGGCGGGGAGGCGGCATGCACTAATGCACGTGCCAGGCCACTGTCAGTGTGGTGTGGAAGCTGGCGCGCGCCGCCTAGCAAATGAAGAAGAAATGTGCTATAGTAGTGTATATCAGTGACATATGTAATTTGGTACTGCTAGCAGCCCTATATGTAGACTAGCTGCTCCGACGACGGTACTTAAGCATGTGGCAGCCACATGCACGGCCCCGGCCTGGCCAGCCAGTGTCCAGTTGCGCACATTACTATTGGGCTCCGTCGCGTGCCAGCATGGCCGCCATTTGTCAATATATACGATGACCGGATCGGACGTTGTAGATCACAGGATGCAAGTCGATCAACATAATTCGTTTGCGGACTAGCAACGGCCGCCAACGTACGTCAAACTTTCTAGGCATCTGCAGATATACGGTTTGTAACGTGCCAGCCCTGTCTTGCATCATTGCATGCAAAATATCATGCAATTGTTTACATACAGCGACTTCTGTAGTGCAATGCAATTCGCTATATCAGTTAGTGGGAGTACAGCCGGCCACATGCATACATCGCATGATCACCACGCTCCCTTGATGCCTTCGCATGATCTTCTGCACTCCCAATCGCAGTAGTACACACTTCTTTACCTTCTGTTTATTGAAACCAGCGACTGTGAGCGGTCGGTTTTAAGTTTCAACTTCGATCCACCCTTTGCTTGGTTGCCTTCACTCTAATGTTGCATCCTTCAGCATTGCTTCAATCTTCTTGATCCTCGTAGCAATTGACAAGTCAATGTACTTCTCGCCAATGTCAACAGTAAGACCGCCCATGATGCTGCGCTTGATCTGCAGGATAAGGCGGAAGAGCTTAGGCTCCGGTAAAACCGTTCGTCAGACAAAAGCCCGTTGAATCGATCAGTATCGTACTACTTTCAACCCTAGGTGAGAATTACTCCTGAGCATCACTCTGGCAACCGACACGAGGTACCACCATGCACATGGGACGACCCCGGCTGTGGTCAAAGACCAAGATGCGAGACTGCATATCGTCTTTAGAGCATACTGTCGACAAGCGGGTCCAAGAAGAGAACAAAGGACACGGTTCAGGCAAAAGAGGAAGCGATTGGAGTTACCTTTTCTTTGATCGTCAGTGTCTGGCCTGGTTCAAGGAAGCCCTGGAGCGACTGCTTGAGCTCTGTTCGCTGATCGTCGGTGAGCGGCTGCAAAAAGGGATCTCGAGGGTTTCAACGTCCACTCAAGATTGGCGGGAAGCCACTCTGGGACAAGGGTGGCTCTATGCAAAAAGTGCACCAAGCCCCAGTATTAAGAAGCTCCCACGGAAGCGGACGGTCAAAATGGGACTTCTCGGCAGCGAGGTGTAGGGCTTTAAAAGAACAGCGGCCTTACAAACGTGATTGCCAGTCAAAGTCACTATCCATACAAACAAGACATGTAACCTCGACTAAGTGAAAGACTTGCTCGTGGGATGTCCGTCACCTTCTCCGGTTGTGCATCCCAAACGGATTCTGGGGCTGGCACTGATCGAGCAGGGGCGCATGCGCAAACAAGATGCCCATGGTGGTGAAGCAGAATCCAGCATCGACGCGTTCTGATCTACGGACCGAACTTTCAACCCTCTTCAATCCCGATAAAACTCACATAAGGAACGGTGACGACAGCCTTGACCTCGCCCTTGTACTCGTGGTAGAGATCCTCAAACGCCTCAATCACCTTCTCGGCCCTCCCGAGCCGACCGTTCTCGTTCAGGACCGCTGCAAGAAAGCAAACCATGTAAGGGCCACAGCGTGAAAGCGAACATTTACGTGAAGTATATTGAGAGAATGCGGCGATCAACATGCGAAAGCAAGGGCCCACGCACCTTGCTGATTGTTAGGAAGGCACATGGACGTGGTAACTTGAATCTGCGAATCTCAGGTTGCAATATAGGTCAGAAGACAAGTCTCTCCGCCGGACCCGACAATGAATGCTGCAACTTCAATGAGTCGTTGTCCTTGCCGTGTCGTCGATTTGCAGTTCCGACTTTTGTTTACAGAGACGTGTGTCTTCTCCCTGGACACGAAGCAATGATAACGATCTATGACGACAAAATCTTCTGAAGAACAAGAGGATGGTTGTCGAAACACCGAGAAACCAACTGTAAGCACTGCGTATCAGCACCACTGGTTGAACTTTGAATCGACATCATAACCTGGTAAAAAATGGCACATGAGTTGTCCCAACCAGGACCTAGACGTTGGACTCAAGTTGCATAAGAAGGTCTGACATAGGAAAAGGCAACCATTGTAGTCTCACCAAAGAAGTTGACGGTGATGTCAGAGGCGCCGGCCGCCTTGAAGAACTCCTCGAGGCCCTTCTGCTTGACAGCGGGCGAAATGATGGGGTCCTTAAGAAAGGCGCGGAACTCGGCGTTGCCCTTGATCACCTCTTCCAGCTGCTCGAGCTCCTTCCCAACCACGTCTAGTTTCTTCGCCTTGGCGGCTGCGACAAACAGCGCTGACGCATACTTGCCGTGCACGCTGAAGAGGTTCTTTGGGGGCTGCAACGAGAGAGAACCAATCAGGGGTTGCTGCATACTGCTGATGTGTGTCAACTGGAGGGGGAACCGAACAGGAGTCTATACGGCATGCGGGGCTGGAGGTTGATAAAGGATTGTTCTTGCTAGTTGCACAAGTGGGGAGCTGGCTTTCAACGGCCACTTTCCTTTCCATTTAGGCGTGCAACTTGTTCGCAGCTGCACAGAGGCGCTCACAAACCAACCTCTTTGGACTGATTTAGCGTTCGCAGATACCAAAGACTAGCAACTGAAGTGCTGAATGCAGAACAGGCTGCGACGTCAACCAGAACAAGCCCTGATCTTTTGGAACTATCCAAGTAGCACCATCTACCTCATTTTGATTTCAGTCTCTGGTCAAATATGTTCTAGAGCAAGGGAACATTTGAAAGGGTGTTTGAAAAATCCGACCCTTTTATTAGTCAGTCCGATCGGTAGAACGGGACAATTGAACAACCAACCACTACCTGCGCAGCACCCTTGCCTATACGTCAGATTGAAGACCGATTAGCTTTAGCGGTAAGCTTGAAACCTCGTGAACAGTCGCGCCCTAGAAGTTTGGCATCTGTTTGATAGACCTGAGCGGTCCTGAGACATGTAAGGAGCGGGAGGTGGGATGGGGATGCTCACAATGATGTCTTCAGCCTTTGAGGCTTGTGCAGCTGCTGAGAGAGGGCGGATGCTCTGCAAGATTCACAACCACGCAGTCGAGCTCGTTAGAGTTCTACATTAGGACTTCCTAAGATGCAATCACATCTCATTGATTGCATCATCCATTAAAGGCAGTCTTAGTCTTTGTCAGTGTACGGAAGCTTGCTGCCACGATTCAGCAATACAAAAGAGCACATTTGGAACAGGGCTCAACTACTAAGGAAAAGAGCAGCAATATTTTCTCGCTACATATTTATTTTAGAAGCAAGCAACAGGATACCAATTGGCCTAATAGACGGTTTGAACCTGGAAGTTTGAAAACAGATCCCAAGAAGAAAATATCTGCATGCTCCTGCACTGCAACCACACAATCCAGCTAATTTCTGGTGATCTGCGAGGGCATTTAGGCATCTGCATCGAGCAACAGCCGAGCTACACACTAATAACAATGTAACACTAAAAAAAAGCCATTTAATGCAACATACCTGCAGTGCTAATGCTGGTGCGACCGCTTCCACGGGGGAGCTTGCCTGGGCGATGGCCTGCTTCAGCAGACCAAATGCCGAGCCCTTGGACAACAAAGACCGCAACATGGTTTCTTGCCCTGCCGCCCCAAGAGCAAGACGCCCGGAGGTTTGGATGTATCAGATTTGAGAAAGGGTACAGACGCAGGCAATGGGCGTCCTTTACAAGGTCACGCAAACCGATCGGCCAGATTCCCAGTCAGCGGGCGACTGAAGAGCGAGCTTAATCAAAGGGCAGCATCGATCGGCTCCTAAATCTTTATAATCCTAGCACCAAAGTCCTGAATAGGCCGCTTCCCTTCGTCTAGCACCCTTTCCGTCGTTCCCGAGGTGGCCTCACAACAGTTGTGACACTGACAACGCGCGCTCTCTATCCTGAGCCTGAGGTCCAGGATACCGGTACCCTCTTCCCGAGTCACGAGTGTGTGAGTGAGAGTGACTTGTGAAGCCTGATTGAAACTTGAGAGCTGGAGAGACCCTTGAAACCGCCTCTATAACACCGCAAGCGAGTTGAAAGCTTCTGCTACTTTTACCATAATTCCGTGAATCTCTAAGGTTCCTTGCAAGCTTGCGAGTCCTGCGAGTCATACTGCAGGCTAGTGTGTGACAGAAATGCACTCAGCAAGGTCCAGCTGAGGACTTTGCCTAGAGGACTTTGAAGAAGCAGGCTTGAAGTTCAAAGAAGAAGGGCAGCTCATGCAGTGCCTTCTAGCTTTCTCTCTGCATTTCTGAACATTCTGCAGAAGCCTGAAGGAGGCCAGCTTGCTTGCGGGAGCTAGTGCCTGAAGAGGCTACAGCAGTTGTAGGTGCCATGGTAAAATCTAGGGCTGTCAAATTACTCAATTCCAACTTTAAGTCCAGCTGCCAAAAGTAGAGCGAGCGCCCAGGCCCACCTTTGCTATTTTACAAGGTTACCAAGTCGAGGTTCCATTTCTTTGTTTGCGAGTCTGTAATACAAATAATTCTTCTATTCTGAGGAAGTATCAGTAGCCGCAATTGAGCTGCAAGGTGTTCTTGCTAGCCCAGTATGAAGCCAAAGCCTCTGGAGACCCGTTTCCCTACGGTAAGGCATTGAGGACAAGTTTTACCCATCTTTGGGTAGATAAATATTGCTTGCGGAACATACTCCAGAATCAGCTGTTCTTCTCTGAGGGCTCACCTTGATATTTGCCACTTTTTACTTTTGCTTGAAAGGACAACTTGTGTAACTTTTGGGTTACTCCTGGATATCTCTGTGCACCTTTGGAGACAAAGTGTAGCGTAGCATTGCCTGGCTGGTGGGTGAATTTTGGGTCGCCTAATCATGCTTCCATTGGTTCGATGTGCAGGGCAGAATAAAGAAGGTTATGCAGGCGGACGATGAAGTTGGGAAGGTTGCTGTGGCGTCTCCTGTACTCATTTGTGAGTTGCCTATAGCTGCTATGCCTTTGTTGAATGGCAATTGCTTCCATACAGATAGATAGAAACTGTATTGATTTTTTCATTAAGGATGTATCTTATGTTGATAGCTTGATGGTGGTGGATGGTGGTGGTTCCCATACATCAACATATTTCTGGAAAAGGCTAGCCCCCCCTTTGTATTACTCTACACTGTGGGCTGGTGGTCTTCAACGACATAAACTGGTACTCTTACTTGTGTCTGTTCTGCAATCAGACAGTTCTTGCAGAAAGTATACCCGGTCGGAGCATCTCACACTTTTTCCAATTTTGGCCAAAAGTGCCCCCCAGCAAGCGGCTAAGGATGATAGAAGTTCCGTCCCAAGGTTCAATTCTTTGCCAAGGTGCCCTTTCTCAATCTTAAAGGCGCCTAGGCCTGACTAACTGAGCACGACCTTGGTTTGCAGCCAGGGCCCTTGAGCTATTTCTTCAGAAGCTTGTGGACGAGACCTACAAAGTCACCATCGCACGGAACGCGAAGACCGTCACCGGCAGTCACTTGTAAGGAAGCTTTCTCTGCTTTGTGGACTTAAGCTTCTTGATGCCTCCAAGTAAGGTGTAGCTCATTCCAGAAAGTCATCAGGCCAGTCAGGTTTTCAAACGATTTGCCAGTCTTTGGTTTGACAACACTTTACCGATAGAGAGGACACCCTGAGGCTCATGTTTAGTTACCGTCTGCTCCGTGTCAATCTTGTGCCCCTTCTTTTCTCCCCAACCCAACAAACTTTTTTGAGATTCACCTGGCCAAGCTGTAGATGATTTTGTCGACATTGGTTCTGCTTTTCTCTTACCACGGTTTCTTATTCATTCCTGCAGAAAGGCATGCATCGAGGCGAACAGCGACTTCGATTTCCTGCGAGAGGTAGTGGCGCAAGTTCCAGATCTGGGGAATGAGCTGAAGGAGGAGAAGGGTCCGGGCCGACCTCGGAAAAGGTGATTTTCCAGGCAACGCAGCAGCATCAGACCCTATCCTGACCTTTTGAGAGTCTTGTCAGAGACATTTGCAATGCACTGAGTGCAAAGAGATGTGATGTCTTATTTGGGGTCAAGAGTCTGGTCAGGCCGACCTGCTTCCTGAACTTCGATTACCCTTGACCAAAACCGGCAAAGATAATCTGCAGGCAACTCTCTCTCATTATCTGAGTCAGAACCTTGAACTTTCTCATGTGGACCATGATGCTGAGCGCCTACGGGTATAGATCCCGAAATGTTACCAAAAAAGTGGTCCGCTAGAGGTGTTTGATACTCCTCATGGGCCAGAACATCAAACGCTTTGATTTTATGTTGCAGGAAAGATGAGGAAGAGGGGGCGGACGAAGAGGCGGGTGCTTCGAACGAGGGGAAAGCTTGTGTAAGTCGACGTAACTTGGGAGCATTCGTTGATTGTTGGCAAGTGCTGTGTACGTCGCAATCACTGGAGGCTTCCAAGAGTTTCTGGCAGTTCTCGAGGCTTCAAGTGCAGATATTCAGGCTTGTTCGTTCCAACGATGTGTGTTCACCCTTCAAGGGTTGGAAAGGTGTTGACTACAGGCGGTTTTTCTGCAGAAGCTACCACGTAGAGGCAAAGCAGACGGCTCAGGTGCGCTCAAACGACAAACGAGCAGAAAAAAGAAGAAGGACGGCCAGGTTGAAGGGGAGCGACGAGTCGAGGTGCAAAACTCTTTTGATCTTAACTCACAGCCTGTAGATACTGCCCGAGACGAAGTAGAGGGGAATGGTTCTGCAGCAAGAAGTGCGGCTGAGTCAGATCTGCAAAATCAGCTTCTCGAAAAGGCGATACAGGAGCACCAAAGGGCGCCTGCTGCGGGTGCTCAAACTCTAGACGGGGTGGATGATGATTACGATGACATGTAGCTATTGACAAGGTCTTCATATCACGGCGTCAAAGGCATACTTGTCACAGCGCCAACCCCCGCTTTTGTGTCTCCTCTGTGCGTCCTGTGCATGTACATGATAGCTGAATTTCTGCTTCCGATGGCATGCATAGGATAGACGAGTCTACTGTAGCACCAAACAATGCGATTGATTTGAATTGTCAATCGAATTGTGACGTACATGGGTGCCTACCGTACACCTACGTCCTGTTACTTGTCAAGACGGCGGCCCTCGGGTTGCCATATGCCAAACACCGGAATTTGATCGATCAGATATACGCATGCTAGTATACTAGCTTGTATGGAGCCTGCTTAAATGCACCTGTCCGACGCGTTCGAACTTAATTATAAGCATCAACCGCGTATTGCTTGCGCCGGCCCCGGGCATCTGCATCATGTGCTATACACGAGGTATCTACGGTGCGAGTCTTTTCGAGCCTAGCTCTTTTCTCTTTGATCGCATGGCACTGCATGATCCTACAAAGCTATGCTGGCTGCACAGACGCATCTAGCCATATGTCTGCAATGATGTCAATTTTCTACTAAAATGGAACTTTGGCCTTGAACACGCAGCCGCGTGTGTGACATTTACCGTACACGATACATAGCTGGTCGAGATCAACACCGGGTGCATACGAGCTTCACCGGTGCTTGTGGCCAACATTGATCATTATACCGTCTGGCTACCAACAGGCACTTATGAGCCTGCCCACACCCAATCTGAGAGCCGCGGCTAAACTTGAAAGATTCAGATGATCATATGGTCAACTCATGGCTCGATAAGGGGCGCCGCCAAGCCAGCGCGGCCTGTGCCCAAGTATAAAATCCAATGTCCATTCTATCCCTTGACTCATGCGCAAGCAATGTATGAATGAAGCCAATTCAGCTGGCACATATTGCTGTTGAGAGATCCAAACCGGACGTGCTGGCTGACCGACTTTTGCATTCGACAAAACTGCTCTTCCTGGACGTCTCTGTTGCGTTGACGATCTGAACACAAATGTTTCATCAAGTATTGGGTCGTGTGCTCTTTCATGAATGCTTCAAGCCCTACCAGAATGGGCTACGGTTTTAGACTGGGTCGTCGCTTATGGAGCCGGAATGACGACATCCTTCTGAACTTCAGCGGGGAACGCTTCAATGTTTTGAGATGCACACTCTACACAAAATCGAGAAGAGTAGAAGATACTACAGGACTGCATACGGCACACGGTTTTGGAACAAATTTTGCAGACCCCTCCTAAGAAAAGAGGCGTCGCCTTGCTGGAGAAAGGGTCCCGTCGAGTGTATGCATCTTCAAGGAAACTGTATTTGAGAAGAGACGTCAAGATACATAGGCAAACCGGGCCACCAAACCTCTAAGCTCAAGCACAGCCTTCAAACAAAGGTGTGTTCAACAATCAGTATCCGCGTGTGTAGATCAGGACGTACCTTAAAAAGTGAGATTGAGAATTGACGGGCTCATTGTCAAAGGAGCCCCAAAGAAGGGACTGAAAAGATGCCAAAGGAGTGCCTACTTATTCGCGCCAGACTTCTGATCGTAAAGAATTTTCCTAAATTACACCAATCATGCTTTGAACGACGACATGGCGCCTGACTTCCAAGCATGTATCGGGCAAAATAAGGTGCCGCTTTGTCTAAGCAGGCATTGCACAATTACTGCCAAACTTTATGAATAAAGCCCGAGACTCAAACAAGACTTGGAATCAACTTGCTTCTAATCAACATTCTGAATTTATCAGCGGCATTTGCTTGACAACTGCACAAAGCAGCATACATCGCCCACTTTTAGACTGGTGCTGGCGGAAGAGTAGCATCCAAGAAATCCTTTCACCTCTTCACAATCAGAGGATGAAAGCAACCAATCAAGAACATATTGGCATGCAACACAGGAGGTGCAACGATAGCTCGCAACTTACACCACTCCTTCGCCAAACGGTGGCCTCCGCCCAAAGTGCTCAAAAGGAACCTCCAAGGCACATTGCGTGCACCGAAACTTTCCGCCACTGGCTTTGCTCATGCCACCCTCAGATTTTTATCCTCTGCGGTTCAGAGCTTGCGCTGCTTCTAGCAGGCCAGTCTCATGCTACAGCCGGCTAGCTCTCAGTGAGTCTGGGCCTCATCCTATCACCACCCTATCACCAACAAGCGGGCCAGGACGAAACTTCGAAACAACAACGGAAGACCGATGAAGTTTGAAGAAACACAGCATGTGCAATGGGGTGTTCAAACTTCAAACTTTGTGGCGGAAGAGGGACTAATCTGGTCCGTTGGATGAGAAGATACGGGTATCGGACGCTTGAACATCTCACAACAGGCTCAATTTGAGACAATCGACACCGTAGGTCGTTCTGGAAGCGGACGGCCTCAAAATGGTTTGGCTTGTGCTCTACCTCAAATAAGTGCCTCATTCTCGTTGCAACGCCCACTTCTTCTAACACTGTCAACTGCCCAGGTTCGACATTGGTTTCGATTGTTTCTAGTGGAGGGACTGGTAAGATCCACCGGCCGAGTTTTCAAGGGCAGTGGAACAGGCTGAGAGCCTTGGTTGGATCTGACACCGAGGAGATTTTCCTCGGTCCGTCGCACAGTCAAACGTTTCTCCCAGCTCCCAGAGCCCCTGCCGCCTGCGCTTTTCAGCCCAATACTTTATTTGCCGTCCAGACTTGCTG
>DF237209.1:0-36114 GCA_000708835.1 Klebsormidium nitens | reverse complement strand
CCCCTTACCAGTTCACTCCCTTCTCTTCCTGATCACCACCCGACGTCACTAATGAATGTAATTTGTGAAACGCTTTGGGGTGGCGCGACCAGTCTTCTGCTGAAAGCCTGTTGTCCACTTGACAATTCTTTGGAGCAGGCTGATAAAGCAAAAGACGCTGATCTAGAAGTTTCTGCCCCGCCGTGCTGAGTTTCACAGTGTATATGCGCATTTCGGTGCGCAATTGATGGATCAGCACACGGATCTTTGCCTTTACTCGATAGAGAAGTAGTTTTTTGTGATGGCAACTAGACAGGGGGTGGGCCTTGCCCGCCTTCTTTGCCAGCGGGGTCGCAGGGCCACTGGCCTTCTCGAGTCATCGCTGGACTCCCAATTGCCATTTGCGGCCGTCCGATGGAGGGGAAAGCATCACTCCGCCAATCACGACTTTTTGCAAGAGTCTCCTTGCGCATTCCTGTCGTCCAACTCTTCAGAAGATTCAGAGTCTGAGGAGAGGAACACGCGGCCGGCACTGACGGTTGATCCCGCCTGGCTCAGAGCAGCACCGTTTCGGTTGCATCCACATCACAGCGCATCTTCACTGAATCTACCATATACCGTCCGATGGTCGCCTTCAACGCCGGAATTGTCTGTCCGGTGGTTCTCCTCAAAACCAGGCAGTGATGCGGCAGCTCTGGGGGCAGAATTTCAGGGCGCCGTGGCGGAGGTGCTCAAATCAGAGCACGGGGAGCGGCTCCAGAAAGAAACGAGCGCCAGCGAGGCGGCAGCGTGCGATGACGCGGTGAACAGTCTGAGCGAGGCGCAGAAGAAAGCAAAGCAGAAGGAGGCCGCCAAGAAGTGAGCGGATGCGCTGGTTCGGTTTTGTCGAGCTGCAGACTGTCTCGGTGGTTTTGAAAAATGCTGGCGCTTTAAAAGAATCATAAGGACCTTGTGTAGAAGTTCAGCGACGTTCCTCGTCAGAACTGGGCCCCAGCATAGAATTGAGCGTTGATGGCGAGGCGCCTTTCCTTCAACGAGCTTCTTGGCTGATATCCTGGGCCCCAATACTGGTAGCATGATAAGGCTCCCATTCTCAGTCAATCTTTGCATAGAAAAGCAAGCTGGAAAACTTTGGCTGGTTCGACCCAATGTCTCATGCCTCTGATAGAATTTCGGCAGCTTGAAGATTTTGGGTTTGACTATTATTCTTCCCTCTGTTTGCTTTGGGTCACTCCTGTATAGATCAGGGTTCATCGTTGGAATTTTCTTTTAGCATATTAAGATCAGGCTTGTTTGTTTCTCTTACTTCAAAGATGGAAGTAAGAGAAGTTTGTCTGACAGAACTTACACACAGATGCTGACCCTTTTGTGTGAAAAGTCCGTCAGTACGTCAAATGTGAAGTGTTTGTCACTTTGATTTATCTTGTATCTGTCAATTGATCCAACTTGTTACTGCTTAAAAGGAAAGTTTGAGGATCAAGATGTCTTTCAGCACGAGCTAGTGAACTCACTCGCTGGGTCAGTAAAGATGAGGGTATTGCCTTGTATTGTCAAGCTTGCAGGCAGCAGACTTCCCCCCAACGTCATCTTTGAGCCCCCAGTATTAAGTTGGGGGCTACTTCCAGATGTTCATACACCTTGAAGAGTAGCGTGGAAGGCTACTGCTGTTGATGCTCAGAACACCCATCATGCCCTTACAACCTGCATCGTCAGTACCTTACACTCTCAACAACTCCACCGTGCTACAAATATGAGCAAGTTTGTTCGACAGGCTACCTTTGTTTTTATTGTACAGACTTTTCCCTCTTGCACTCACTTCTCGTTACTTCTCGCTCGGTTTCAAAACCGTGTCCTGCACTTCTTTGCAGGGACAAGACTATACTGCAGCAGGCGATTGCCACAATTGTTGGCATTCCAGCAGCTCTGCGTGCCGTATTTTCCATGAGCGGGGCAGATTGGGTCAGAACCTTCAAGGGCTGGGGTACAGCCATTAAAGAGACGGCGCAGCATTATTGGGTCAGTGACTTGTAGTACCATCTTATTGAGGGTGTCGTGTTGACCGTAGGGCCGGACAGTACATGGTGACAGAGAAGCCTGTCATTTGTGATCTATATAGCTGAGAAGTTGGGTATGAGCTTTCATAACCTTCAACTCTCGGGCCCTGCTTGAGTGGCTGGTTGATGCCATGGCGCAGGTTGCGCTTTTCAGCGGTGCTATGTCAGCCTCAAGTTCTGAGTGATTTAAAATGCTGAGCTGCTTCCAGGAACGAAGGTGTTTCAGAATTGCAACGGTCAACTTTCAGGGGTCTTAGATGGCTGAGGTCGTTGCTATCGTTGACGGAGGCTGTCCCGCCATAGCCAATGCATCTCTCTCAAGGAGGAGCTGCACCAGAAGCTCAAGTATGATTGTTGAGAATTGTTCAAGAATGTGCAAACAATGAAAGTTTTTTTTGGACGTGCACTTTTGGCACGCTTCATAGCAGCTCAGTACTCCGATTATTCTCATTGCATCCACCGGATAGCCTATTGATACTACAGTCGCGTATCCCCTTCGCCCCCCGCAGGTCGGCACCAAGCTCCTATGGGCCGATGTCCGGGTTGCGTCGCGCCTGCTCCTCAAAGTGGCCAACGGGAAGAGCCTCACGCGGCGCGAGCGCAAGCAACTGACGCGGACGGTCGCCGACGTGTTCCGGCTGGTTCCGTTTGCGATCTTTGTCATCGTTCCGTTCATGGAGTTCCTGCTGCCCGTCTTCCTGCGCTTCTTCCCCAACATGCTGCCGTCCACGTTCCAAGACAAGATGAAGGAGGAGGTGAGACCCTGTTTCCCGTTCTTCGTTTCCTAAGGATCCACGATCTTGAGGCGGTTGAGTGAAGAGCTATTTCGGAGCAGGATCTGAAGGTGGATGTTGTTATTGCTGCTTCCGTTCATCGTTCTTTCTTGGGACGGCTGAAGCGGCCTTCGAGGTACGTGTCTGAGTTAATACTTAAAGATATTTGGCGTCTGGACTCAGAGTTTGCTCGTTCGACGGATCTAAACATTGCAAGGAGCTCACCTCTCCCACCGGTTCGCTTGTCATTCATGTCAGGACTGTAAAAAATATCTAGCTTCTCGTCGAAGAAAATACACTACCCGAAGCTGGAGACGCGATTGCGAGTGTGGCACTGTGTGCAAGGACATCAGGTATAACAGAACATACTCGTGCAAAGCGATTGGATCTTTGGATCCCCTTGCTTCTTGCCGCTGCAGAAACGACAAAGAGTGAGTATAGGTACAGCCGCAGCTGCGCGCGTTCCGCTTCCAAGCAGATACACTATCCTGCAGGAGCAGCACGTTTTGAAAACACTGTTACTACATTGACTCCTAGTATCTTTGAACTAGTCTGATGCGTTTTTTCTGACTGCGTGCCGCAGGAGCTGATGAAGAAGAAGCTGCAGGCGCGGCTGCAGTACGCGCGCTTCCTGCAGGAGACGGTCGGCGAGATGGCGCGCGAGGTGAAGAGCACGAGCACGGGCGAGAAGAAGAAGACCGCCGAGGACCTCGTGGCCTTCATGCAGAAGGTGGGGTCTGCATCCGTCTTGTATTGTTATGAACTTGAAGCTTTTCAAAATTCATGGAGAGGGTGGACTTCTGGTGAATTTCATCACGAAAACCCCATTGGATTGACGGCTGACGTTTCCAACTCAACTCAATCTGGACAGTCGGTCGTTTATACCCGAGGCGGGTCTTGAAGAGTTTGCTGAAAGTCGTGTTCTTCATCGAATCATGTCAGACGCGTGCTGCAGTAAGCTCTGTCTCGAGCAGTTTACCAGGTTCGACGGCTCGAAGTCCTTCTCTCTCTCGAAGGTTGGAAAAGAGGTCGAGGACTCTTTGGGGCGCACGACCCTCTTCCAACTAGCTCGACTTTCTTTTCAATACGTTTTCTCTGTCTCTTTGGTGGGGTTCAGGTTGTGTTTACTGTCGTTAGTTGTCTCCGAGCTAAGGAGATTAGTTCGCTGTCAAGATTCTTGTGGAAGCTTGCCTTGGGACTCTCCTGTTCGCTCATAATCATCCGCCTCCTGCGGCGTGCGTGCTTTGCTTTTTGATGACCCCCGACGTTGCATTTTGCGGCGTCTTCCAAAGCGTACTCTGTGCGCTCTCGACACCTGCCCACCCCGGTCTGTGCAGGTCCGCACCGGGCAGCACGTCTCGAACGATGACATTGTCAACTTCGCCAAGCTGTTCAACGACGAGCTCACATTGGACAACATCAGCCGGTGAGTTGGTGATTAGCAAGTAAAGTATGGCTAAGTGGATAAGAAGAGCTGCGGGAATACCTCATAAGCAAGCCGGCGAAACGCTTCTGTCTTTGGGTGCGGCATGTTGGCAGTGTCCGCTCAAGAAGTTGCATGAGAACGAGAAACGTTCTGGTCAAAGAGAGTGTCAAGGGGACCTCTAAGTCGATCTGTTACGTGGGCCTACGAACGTAGGGGAGTCGATTGGTCCTAGGTTGTTTAGCTTTTTATGCCAGCATTTGTACGTTTCTTCAAGCTCTCGAATACTGCACCAATCGCCTCCTCAAATGTTATCCGGATTGACCCCGGAGATACCACTCTCCTTCGCCCGTTGAGATTTTGTCAGCGTGATCTTCTGCATTGGCGCCTGGCCTCCTCGCAAAAGGCAGTTTCTCACAGCTCAATCCTCTCCAATTGCTTGCAGTCCCCGGCTGGTGAGCATGTGTAAATACATGGGGCTGTCACCGTTTGGTACGGACGCATATCTTCGGTACACTCTGAGGGCGCGATTAAACTGGTGAGTGAAAGCACCTTAGTCAGCTTGGATGTCCGGGAATCCGTGCAGGCATGCGATGTCACCCTGCTGACGGCGGCAATCTCTGCTAGGAAAGCAAAGTTGCCCGGTAGAACCACTTCGCCTCCTCCTAGTCCGCTTTCTTGATGCTTATCAACCTTACACCACTTGACCTTGGTTGTACTGTGGCTATCGTCGATTCCAAATCTGTTGCTGCCTGTTTCTTTTTATGCGACCGAGCCGTCCCCTGTTATACCTTGTCGTTTTGCACAATCTCTTTGAAGGGCAATATCCTCTCTCTTGTCTGATCAGGTCGAGTTTCTCGCTTCACTTGAATGCCTTGGACCCCTTCACATTCACCTGGAAGGAATGGTTATCTTTCTCTTAAAAATCCGATGTCTGATCAGGTTGAGTCGCTCGTTTCCGCAGGATCAAGGAGGACGACAAGTTGATACAGCGCGAGGGCGTCGACTCGCTGACCGAGAAGGAGCTGCGGTCGGCGTGCCGGCAGCGGGGCATGCTCATGGTTGGGAATATGACGGAGGACGAGATGCGAATGGAGGTGAGGGGAAACCCTCAAGTGCTCGCCAGTGATGCGAATCTGCTTCGGATTGAGGAGTTCGAGAGCGGGAAGTCGCGATTTGCCGTTGACATCGAGCTGGTAGCTAGAACGCTGCGCATGCTCCATGTTGTCAGCGGTTTGGAGATCGAGGAGCGTGAACGTGTGAGCAGGCCTTGCTCGGCCCGGCCATGCCGAAAGATCACTTTTAGTGTCCTTTGAAAGACTTGATTGTGGTCCTTCGCCCATCTGCGCGTTGCTCCTCAACTCCTCATCTGTGCACTTGAGGCACCGTGTCGAACCTTCTTGACATTTGCCACGTTGCACTTCAGAGTATTGCAAGCTGGAAGGCGTCTGAGAGCTCCTCAAACTTGCTATTCGCTTTTCTTCGTCTTGATCGGGGCGGGTCACTCAATTTTAGGATCTGATGTGGCCGGCTGTCTCACGGGTTTGATGGTTGTTTGCAGATTCGGGAGTGGCTCGATCTGTCCCTGAACCGGTCTCTGCCATCGTCACTGCTCATCCTCTCGAGGTGAGTGGAGACCAAAGTTCTTCGATGTGTGGCCTCACCAATCTGTTTCTACGTTACAACGATGTCGGGTACGAACGGTTCGAAGTCTTGTCCTTTTTGACGGTCATCTCTGAGGTACGTGGTTCGCACTAACGCACACTCCGAAGGGCCACTCGAGCACAGCGAGGTCCCACAGTCAACACTGACTCTGCTTCACTTACGAGCCTCTGCTTACCTTATGCGGAATCCAGTCACTCCGCACAAGTCTTACCGCCCATTACGTCTATTTACTGCCCACGAGACTTCGTTCCGGCCCACCAGCTTTGATCAACAAATCCAACTCTTCCAAGTACAGCCCACAGTTGCTCGACAGGACTGTCCAACAGCATCCAATTACTGCCCCACTACATCCGATTACTGCCCACAAATGTTCGATCACTGCTCAGAAGTCTCTGGTTACTGCCCACAAGTCTTGAACCTCACTTCTTCACCTCACGTCTCTCCACCCCACGTTCGTCCCACAGAATCGTCACACGGAACCTGGACGACGCAGTCGTCCAAAGCACACTGCCTCTCATTCTAGTTCCTCCACCGGACAGCTCTCGGGCGTCCGGCCAAACGGAAACGGACACGCCCAAGGACGCCGACATGCGTCTGCTTTGGAGCTCACGGACTGCCCCCTCACCGCCACTGCCCGCTACTGCCTTTTCACTGCCCGAGCAAGCGTTACCGCTGCCCCTACCGTTACCGTTCCCGCAAGCTTCGCCGTTTCCGGGGGGAGCCTCGCTCGCGGCCCCGGGGTTCGTACACGGCGCGCAGTTTAGTTCGATGTCGAGGCCGCCGAACGGCGACCGAAGTAGAAACGGTGCTGCGGTGCTGTGGGATGCGAGGATGGCGAGGACTGCTCTCTCGATGGGGTCGATGGCGAGCAGCCGCGCGCCGTTCCTGAACGGGAGGAGCCACGGCGGGGCGCAGTTCTCGCACACCGACTCGAAACCGCAGCCCCTAGTCTCACAAGCGTCCGTCAAAACCGCGCCGGCTGCTCGCGGCGTTGCTGGTAGAGAACCCCAGCCCCCGGTGCAAGTGACCGCTCTAGTTTCGTCGCGCACTCCCACAGCCCAAGAGATCATAAGCCGGGTCCTTCGCCAGCTGTCCGACCAGAAAACGGCGAGCGACGAGTCACTGAGGAGTCGCGCTTTGGTTCCATACGCAAATCGGCCGCTGCCCGTCTCGGCCCTTCTCGCAAGTCTGCGTAACCGGCAGCACAAACCCAGCTCTAAACCGGGGGTTAGCAGCGGCCTGGTTCCGGTCCCCCCCCATCCCGGCACATTCACAAATCACGGCAGCCACGCCCTGCCCCCCACTTCCACCCCCCCACAAAACACAGCCTCTGAGGCCCCCCGGCCTGCGGCCCACGTCACAATTTTGCTGCCATACGAGGAAACGGCGTATGAGGAGAGCTCGGGGGATCCCTCGCAGCAGTCGTTTGAGGCCGCGCTTAGCGGGCTCCCGTTCCGGCCGTCGGGGCTCCGGATGAGCCGGTCGAAGCTTGCTGAAATGTGGAACTCAGACTGACCGGGGTAACTGCAGACCGAAGGGGTCAACACAGGCTTACGGGAGAATAATGAAAGCAGACTGACGCAGTGCTAAACAGGTTACTTGATCATACTGACCAGATGTAAGGAGGGCGATGGTTGTAAAACTTTGTTGATTCAGGAAGCTGTCCGTTCAGAGTCAGCAAATAACAGTGGAAGTAACACAAATATTGACGGAGTCAGCATAAGCACGCGTGTATCATGGCTCGGTTTGCAGTGCTAGGGGCACAGCAGATCAAGTTGCAGAAGAGAGTACTTCTGGTTCGTTTGCATAGTAGAGTTGTAAAGTATATTCTCTAAGATTTTAATTTCTCCCTTGCAAAGCAAGCTGGACTTTACACGACTGAAAAGTCAACCCTTTCACCGCCTCACTCTCACATGGCACGGACTCACTGAGTCAAAGATGCACTACACACAGCGAACAGTCTGCACAGCACATATCACATGCCGTAGTCCGTAGGACGGATTGGTTCGACTGATCATCGCTGTACCTTAGAACACCTGTACAGTCAAGTGAAAGGGCACACCTGCTTTGCGCAAAAAGATTCCGCCGCTCGGTTCAAGGCCACTCGTTAATCAAAGCTCTGTTTTGCCAAGCCTTTCAGTGCTGTTTCTGCCCACTGTCCTGTTTGACAACAATATAATCTGCTTCTTCTGATACAAGAGTGCTTTCCGTCATCTCTTGCAGCTTTTTGTGGCCTGTCCAACCTTATAGCGACTTCAGGCTTTGTATCCTTTCTTCCCTTCTGTCCCTCAGCATATTTCCGAAAGTTGTTCTACGTACATCTCTCTCCATTACCAGATTTTTCCGCCAGGCCTTTTCGTCAAGAAGCCAGTAGACGTCCGAGCTCGCATACACCCAAGCACTAAGAGGACAAATTTTACAGGACGTACATTCGAGAATTAAAAAGCAAGCCCCTGTCGTCTCGAGCCTTCAAGGCCTCTCCAATATATCCCCTAGGAACACGAATCTCAAACATGGTCGAAGCCTCATCTCTTCTCCTCCAACGAACTGTTGGGCGCCCGAGGTATAACCGTGCTTGAATACAACAGAAATAGGTAAAATCAATATCTAGGTTTTGCAACCTTGTGCTTTACCTCCCGCGCCTCCTCAACGTCGTCTCTGGAAGACACGGTCCAAGCGACGCTCTCGTCGCTGCCCGAGGAGCTTGGACGAACTAGGCATGACGGAGCTCGGTTCACTAAACGAAATTGAGCTTTCAAAATCGGTGAACATATGTATTTTGTTTTTTATTCGCAGAGCTTTCAAGGCCTCTCCAACGTCGTCCCTGGAAGACACTGTCCAAGCGACGCTCTCGTCGCTGCCCGATGAGCTGGTGGACGAACTAGGCATGACGGAGCTCGGGGAGGAGGACACGCTGGCGCAGCGCACGCGCAAGCTGCAGTACCTCAAGCGGCAGGAGGAGCTCATCAAGGCCGAGGAGGAGCGCGCTAAGAAGGTGAGTGAATCTGCGGGGCTTTGGGTTTTGGGTTCTGTCAATAACTTCTGGGGTGCAGATCCCTAGTTGCTGGGTAACAACGAACAGTGCAAGCTGCAGCACTCACAGCGGCAGAAGAAGCTCAGGAGAGCTCATCAAGGCCGGAGAGGAGCGCGCAAGGTGTCCGCTTTACTCAGGGTTTTCGATATGATCGGCCTTCAGGCTGGACTCTGCGGAGTCCGGATACCATTCTTCTGGGAGACTACGGGGTAAGTATCAAGGACGCCACGAGGAAGGGCGTGCCAGTCGCTTCCCGTCAGAAAACCTTCTGCCTGAAGCTCCTTCTGTCATTCTCTAAAATAAATAGGAAGAGCAGAAGAAGGAGAGAGGACGTCAAAAGACAGTCAGAGATTTGCCTCATGAAAAGTGGACTGCGCTTCTTCAGTCCATCGTCGGCTCACCTCGAGTGTCTGCTTCTCAGCAGGAAGAAGAGAAGAAAGAAGAAGACGCGAAGAAACAGGCAGAACTGGAGTTGGCTCTTGAAGAGATGAAGATCATGCCATTCTATTGTGCTTTTGTATCCCATCCGGAGCCTTTCTTTGATCACCTCTCGTGTTCTGTTCCAGGAGGAAGAAGAGAAAAAGACGGAGGAAGGTGCGAAGCAACAGGCGGAACGGGATTTGGCTCTTGAGGAGATGAAGACGGCCACCGCTAAGGGGCTCGGGTTCGATACGGAGGCGGAGGCGCCGCTCGCGCACACGGTAGCGCGCGCCAAGGCGATCGACCAGAAGAAGGACCTGTGCAAGCTGAGCGAAGCACTAGCCGTGCTGGCGTCAGCATCGGTAAGTGTGGGCGCTGAATGATAACATGTCTTTTGAAAGAGAGAGTCGCGTTTAGCGCAAACGCGATCGATTGCAAAAGGAGGACCTGTGCAAGCTGAGCGAAGCGCTGGCCGTGCTGGCGTCAGCATTGGTGCCCGTGTGATTTTTCTCGTGCTCGTTGAAAATTCCGCATGTAGAGTAAATCGACATTTTTAAGCAAGGTGATTGGTCAATGAAAGCGTGTAAACGGAACAAGGCGTTGGCCGTCCTGGCGTCAGCATCAGGCGTTGGACATCGTTTCGTCAGCGCAGAAGTTTTCATTCTCTGTAATTAGTTGGCATCACTCGCCCACCAGCGATCCATGAAAGGCTGCTCACTGCTTGGCAAGGTGCACGCTGTTGTTGGCTCGGTGAGCAGGAAACGGACTCTGCTTGAAAGACCAGTTCGCTGTGCAAACTTAGGCACTTTCTGGAGACTTTTTGTTGGATGTCCTTTGTTGGGGGCTGAAGCTGACATAAGCAGAACAGATTGCAAACAGAGACTGCCCAACATTACAGGGCGCCAGCAGTCCCGAGTACTTGCTGAAGTTGTTGGGTCCTGTGGTGGCGTCGGGGGTCAGGCTGTCAAACTTAGACAACACGGAGCTTGAGATGTATGTTCTTGTGATAGCTCGTAAGCTCGTACCTCGTACGCTCATCACTTATAGACGTCCGATCTTCAGAGTCGTTTCCTTGTATCGCTTGCAGTCAGTGTCGAAGGAGCGCACGGAGTTCCTGAACCTGGTGAACAAAGAGATCGAGATGTACAATCGCATGGTGGAGAAGGAGGGCACTGACGGTGAGGAAGAGGCGAAGCGGCTCTTCTTCGAGGCCAAAAAGGAGGTCGACCGTGCAGCGCACGAGGGCGAGGAAGACGGCGGCGCGGGACCCTCACAGGCGCTCATCAAACGGGTGGGTATATCGTCTCTTGTTTGTTATCTTGTTGTTTTTTGAAAAATAGCTTTGGTGAGCCTTTTACTTTTTGATTATAAAAGGGACTGCGCAGCGCACGAGGGCGAGGAAGACGGCGGCGCGGGGGCCCTCACAGGCGCTCATCACACGGGTGAGCATTTCGCTTTTGTTCGATCTTGTCGTGTTGTGCTCTTGATTTGTAGACCGAGACGAAAGCTCTCTGCAAGCTTCTGATTCAGTCGCCAGCTTTCACAACAAGGGGTTCCTTTTAGTTCCTCATGCGAACAGCTCCGTGGTAAACATTGGACCTTACCGAGGCCTTACGCTAGCTGAGACCAGTTTGCTTCAGGGAGTAACACTGATGGCCCGGCTGACTGGCCCGTTCCTGCGCAGGTTGACTCGTTGCTCCACAAGCTCGAGAAAGAGATTGATGACGTGGACGCCAAGATCGGCGACAGGTGGCGGATATTGGACCGGTGAGTGGTTCTGCAGTCCCGACTTCTATGCTGGTCATTGAACTTCCTCGGACCGAAGGGTCAAATGCGACAGTAAAAACAACCATGTATGGCGTTCACTAGGGTCGCACCTAGCCTGTTGCGTTTCAGAAACGGGGTTCGAAAGTGACACAGGCATAAGTACACTGACGGGACGACGCGTTGAACAGTGCACTAAGATCGTGGCCCCTGCTGAGCGAGAAACAGAACATGACCGCAAAACCTTTTCGTCTTTCCCGCCCGACCGTGCGTTCAAGACAGCGGGGCAATCCAATTTGAAGTGCGTTGTAAAGCTTACAATTTTGGCTCAAACTTGAGGCGGACAATTGGGAGCCTTCGTTGGTGGTCGCCTGAGGCCCTCTTGCTTGTCTTACTTTCCGTCTGCAGCCTAGCTGCGGAGGAACAGATTCTTGGCCTCCCGACGCTTGGTGAAGCCACTCGATGGCACACATCTATAACTCGACGTATGCCCACGTGACTGGCAATGTATGCTGGCCTCGTCAAAGCGCATGCTGACGTCGGTTTCTGCAGGGACTACGACGGCAAGGTGTCGCCGGACGAGGTGGCGGCGGCGGCGGCCTTTTTGAAGAGCGAGCTGGGAGAGGAGCCGGTGCAGCAGCTGATCGCGAACCTGGCGAAAGACAAAGGTGGGCATCGCAAAGTGCCTCTCTTTTTCTTCGCCTTGCACTTTTGTAACACCGTTCCCTTTCTTTCTCTTGTTGGCACCGCGCGACTTTGACTTCGACTCAAGAGATTGTGACAACGAGGATAACCTAGGAATCTCAACTCATCCGCCAACTTTGTGCGAGTCGGGAAAGTTTGGATCGCTTGGTGTGGCTCTTTTTTATCCGGTCCTGTTTCCGTTCTTGTGATGCCTTCGCTGCTGCTTACGGAGCTGGCCAAGATTCAACGAGGGGCACTGCATGGTCCTCTCTGCTTTCTCTCCCTTTTCTTCTCCCTTACCTTCCAATCAGCTTCTGTAGTTCCTGGTTGTGTTCAAAGTGCCGCTTTCTCAGCAACTGTTCTGGACGCTCGTGGAGCTTGTCTAATGTTTGCATACATCCGGATACTGACAGACTGTGGGCACGCTGAATGGAGCAGCTTCTGAGACTGTATAATTATAAATAAAATGTTTGTGTATCCTCTTCTTATTGGACCAGTGATAAAAGAGGACGTGTCGATTCCCTCTTGATCTTGGATCTGATCTGCAAAGCCTTGTTCGATTCGCAATCCCAGACGTTGTATTTTTGCGCTCACTTCCCTGATGGATCAGCGCTTATTCGATCTTCGTTGCTGACATTCAGATGGCAAGATTCTTGTGGAGGACATCGTGAAGCTCGGAACCATGGCGGAGGCAGAGGAGCAGAAGAAGCAACAAGAGTCGAGCAGCGGGTGAAGCGAAATCGGCGGTTGCGTAGCTATTTGTGTCTATATCGAGTTCGGCATGAATAATTGATTCTCATAACTGGAGGGCGTATGAAGCACATGACTGTGTTTGTGTGCGCTTATTTTTGCTATGCGGCTTAACGAAAACTTGAAAAGGGAGTGAGTTTGGCGGGTATACCGGTGGCGATCGATCCTGATGCTGAAATGGATGTCATCTCACGCTTGCACGTCCAAGGTTCCAATAAGAAAGAGAGAACGCTTGTCGAGAGATGATTTGCGCATGGATCCGAATTGCAGTTAGTCGGAAGCGAGCTGAGTCACTCAGTGTGTCAATGATCCCTAGGCCGGGTTGAGTAATGAAGGCACCGCGGTTGCGCAGGTTCTGGGCCGGCATGGCGTATAAGCGTTAAGGTGGAAATCTTAATCATCGAAAACGGATAGCTAGACTACTTGACTGAGAGCCGCCGGTACAAATCATTGTCCGGCGGAGATCATATATGCCGGCCAGCTATAAGATTACTTGAGTCGACGCGCACATATACCGTAGTGATGGCAACGTATAACAGACGTCATGTCATGATTTATAGTGAATACTAAAAGTTGGCCAAGCATGATCGATCTGGCAATCGTCTAAAAGTTCTAGAGCTACTCGACAATAGTGACTAGCTGGGATTCCAAACTTAGCCGGGCGGCGCGTCACGCGCGCGCCGGCCGCAGGGGGCATGCAACGCAGTGAATGTACGATTTAGTGAATGTATACTATATAATTCACTCGATCATGCCCTACTAAGCTAGGTTGAAACGATCATGTGATATGTTTATGATGGCCGGGCTGGGCGCACAAGCGGGCGCATGCTGCAAGCAACTAAGAGGGTGCCATGGCATGAGTTTAGTTCGGCAACCGAAGCCTAGCTTATTGGTTGCCGAAGGCTAGTTTATCATGATGCATGTTGACGGTTGCTGCATCATGACGGTGGATTGCACCATGCCGGGTACACTAGGCTAGCCGGGTAGTTAAACAATTGCCAGAGTTTTAACTGATTTGCCCACATCGCTGCTACAAAACGGGCCCAGTGACTTGGATCACAATCGATGACCACCTCATCATTGGAAGCGTTGCATCCAATCGTTCAACGTTGCATCCAAACACTTGTTCTAGGCTAGCTTAATACCTATACCTCTAATCGAACAGTGAAAATTCCATTGACGAGTCGCTGTCTGAGTCATCAGTGATTGAACCTCCTTGAAAGGCCTCTTGTCGATGATGGGAGTCCAAGGGCACTCTTGCAGCCATTCTATCTCTATAGGTCTCCAAGTGCTCGGACTTGTGAACACCTGGCTGGCATCCTTCTAGAGCAATATGAAATCGGGAATCATGAAGGGGCCACTCCTTTACGCATTCAGGAAGGCTTATCAGCATCTCACAGCCGGACAAGTCGACATCCTTAACCTGTCGCCAACTACCAACTCCTATTGGTAACTCGCGCAAGAGCCTACAACCCCCAAGATTGATGGTGCGGAGTTTCCTCCATGCACTCACTGCGTGCGGTAAAGAGGCCACCATCGCACAGGCCTCAAGAGACAGCTCAAACACGTGATGACTAGTGATGGATTCCATACACTCGCCCAAGTCAAGCTCCTCGAGGTTCTCCCAACTCCCGACACCCTCAGGCAAAGCCAAGAACTCTATGCAGCCTGCTAGCTTAAGCACTCTCAAAGACCTCCACCCTTTTGCTTCCACAGGAAAACCCGTCAGCTGCGCACAGCCGCGCAAATCCAGAGTTTTGAGCGCCTCCCAAGCCCCGACGCTGCTGGGAAACCGTTGTAGGTGGGAGCTCGCCATTTGAAGGGACGTGAGCTTTGACCACGAACCAATGCCCTCGGGAAGCTGCTCACTCTCGTACTCGTGGATGTAAAGGGTTCGTAAAGCTCTCCACTCCTCCACGGCCTCTGGTAAGGACATTACTCGTCCGAGTACAAGGGTTTCTAGCCTTGCCCACGCTCCAACTTCAAATGGAAGTTCAATTCGAGGAAGCAAGTCCGGACTCTTTCCATCGAACAGGTGGATTGGTATGGGGTTGCAATCGTGCCAGGTCAAAGAGTTCTCCCCAAACGAGAGGGCCTTTAAGCTTGTCCACCCGCGAACCCCGCTATTTAGCAACCGAGGGTTGTCCGAACCGTGCAGCGTGATCCTCTCAAGCGAGGTCCAGTTCTCAACTTCCTCTGGAAGATATCTCAGTGTGTTACAACCGCTGAGGTCAACCATTTGAAGCCGAGTCCAGCCGGCCACTCTATCGGGCAAGGTTTCTAGCTCCCCACTCAACGTCAAAGTCGTTAGGTTCTCCCACCCCCCGATGGCCTCCGGCAGCGTTGCAGCCGCACCATAGAGTGCCAGCTTAATGCGCCTCAGACACCCCCAATTTCCTACAAATTCGGGCAAGGTCTCTTGGACATTGTCAACCCTTAGGTCCGCAAGCCTCCGCCACGTTTGAGCTCCATTTGGAAGGTCCCCACAAGGGACACCTTCCAAGTCGAGACTTGTTAGGTCGCACCACCCTCCCAATGCAGACAAACTGACCAGATGATAACAACCCTTGAAAGACGCCACCTCCACAGACCTCCATGCTGACGTTGCCTCGGGCAAGGCCGCCAGACGGTAACAATTCTCAAACGAGACTTTGCAGAGGTTTAACCAAGCAGCCACCCCAGCTGGAAGATCGGCGAGCGCGGTGCAATCCTGGAAGTCGACTTCTGTCAACATGGCCCAACTCTGGACGGCTCCAGGCAACGCGGTCAAGTTTGAGCATCCTGCGAGGCACAGCTTTCGCAGCTTTCTCCACGCGCCGACCTCCTCGGGAAGAGCCTCAATCTTCGCATCCCTCAGGGTCAGCTCTTCCAGCAGTTCCCATCGCCCGATCCCGGACAGGTCCACACTGCCGAGACCATTTATGCTGACGGTCCGAATATTGACCCAGCTTCTGACAACCTCCGGAGGGAGCGACTTCACCTCAAAGGGCAGAAAACGTATCCCCTGGCTTGGATGAAGAACAAAGCTTTCTAGCTCGTTCATTTGTGCAAAGGCTGCAGGGAGAGGTAGCGCAGTTCGAGAGTACATTGGAGGGAACCGGAGCTCCAGATGTTTGAGACCACTGGAAGCCACGACCCTTGCAACCTCGTCCATGCTGACGCGGCGACAAAAGACCACGTTGAGCTTCCTGTCAGGATTGCGGAAAATGTGCAGCGCCGTGCTCAGCCCCTCAATGTTGTTCCCACGGTGCTGACACCTGAGTACCAGGTGCTTAGCAGCCTCTCTTCCAATCAGGCACCATTCTTTGCAGACTTGCATGAAGCTCTTCAGATCAGAGTGACCCTGAATGTCAGGGCTCTCCAGCAGACTGGCTATGTTGAACAGCAGAGCCCTTGGGAGGCTCCCAACGTGTCTCACAGCTCCCTTGTCCGCCATTGCTCGCAATGCAATTCAAATTGAAATCGAGACTTTCTGGCTGCCATGAAAGTTGAAAAGATACGTAACCGAGCTGTTAGCGATAACCCGCCGCATCGATACACTGACCACCTGATTTGTGTTTGTAGGTGGGCTTTTCCCACCGTTTGTCTGCCCTAGAGGCGTACGCTAGTCTGCGAGTTCCAGCTGATGAGCCGCACGTGCAAGACGGTATTTTCCAAAAAAAAAAAAAAGAGCTGTTAGCGATAACCCTGTTGGAAGGGGCCAATCATAAGATACCGCAGGAAAACGGGTTACCGTTAGCGGCTTCGTTTGAAAGCTCTCAAGAACGCAGGATGATCCCGCGTTTTGCACCCAACAGCAGCCAGCTTCTGTTCAGAAGCTCACCTGCGCCCAAGAAAAGAAAGTGAACGTTGCAGAGTTGCACCATTTCTGTCCCAATGTGGGTTGCCCTCATGTTGGCTTCAGGTGCTCATCTGAACAAAGGGTGGACGCGATCTGGCAACAGGTAGCTGCAGAATTGAGGAATCTCTACTGCGTAGTGAGCCGTAGGAGATGGCGGCGCTGGAATACGGTGGCCCTGTGCCAAGCATCTCAGAGATTCTGCACAAGGTGAAGCTCGCCCAAGGATCTTCTTGATAGTTCCTAGTGCTGAAGGCTTGTTCAGACAATTGACTGGTAGTCCCGCAGGATTCTGAGCAACCTGGTTTTTCTCTTAGAAATTGCATTCAATACCAGCTTGAGCATCTTTCAAAGCATGATTGTTGGAAAAGGAGAGGATTGTCTTGCACAAAAGCTTCAATCTCTTGGATTTCTAGGATACTTGCACCACTAGCATTCAGGATCATGTGATGTTTGATCATCAAAGCCTCAGAGGTTGGATTGCATCATTCCCCTCTTTCCTTCCTGGTTGGAGCCAATCTCCTTCCAAGCCTTGACTCTCAAATAATCCTTTGAATCACTATTGAGTTCCAAGTGATTGTCTGATACAGATAATCCCATTCAAGCACTGCACTTACATGACAATCCCCCAAACGGCTGTTGGCTGCTTGGAATATAAATTCTATTCAATCAGCAGGCAATCCTGGCCACCAGACAAATGCAGTTGCAACAGCGAAGGGTAAATCAACGAGTCCAAGCTTTTCCCACTGTCAAACACTCTTGTCTGGCTGCAGGCTATCAATGAGCGTGTGTTCCCTGGAGCGGCTGTTGCATATGGGGACTGCGGAGAAATGTGCTTTTCTCACGGTGCGAGCCCTGGCCCTTGGACTGGCAACCTAAGAAACTAGATCGCGAGAAAAACTAGATGCACTGTGTTCTGGGTTTGAGAGAAGAATGCGCTTGTGATCAAACCAAAACATCTGGCCATCAACAGAGTGCGGGAGCACTCTTGTCTTCTTACATTCTGAATGCAAACCAATGCAATATATTTCAACGGAGTAAGTGTTCTGCCTGTCTAAGCTGTGTTGTGGCAGTGGCCATCTGTTCAGACTCGGGCTTGATTAGCAAGGGAAAGCGTTGCCTTTATCCCTTGAAGCAGTCAAGCCAGGTCAAATAGTAGAGAATCCTATCAACTTCGGAAAGAGCACTTGCTTGTCAGATGACATTGAACAAAAGGAAACAACTTGACAGAAGTGAAAAGAGTGTGATCTTTCCGCTCCTTTGGTGGCCAGAAGGGGCTTCCCATCCCCTCTCTGGCCGTATGCGGAGCGGACAGTGATGCTTGGTCATGCTTGCCGCAGCTTTTCCTGCCTTGTGTTTGGAAAAGCGTCCTACCAACGTGACCAACATCCTGTATCACCCATTACATCTGTATGTTGCCGTCGCTTGGCGTGCTTCTGTACGGGGATGAAAGATGCGTAATCAAGCAAAAGCCTGCAATTGTCTTAGAAAGAGTTTTATGGAAAAAGAGGTTTCTGTATAGACTGCGAGTTCCAAGCTGAATACCTGAGAGCTTTTTGCTTTGCCAACTTCTCTGCTCTTGATCAACACACAACGAGAATAATGGAGTAGGGTGCGCCAATTGAAGTTCTTAGTGCTTCCTCTGTCTCTGAGGTGAAACATTTCAAGACCTGAGTATTAGGCACCATGAAAAGGCAAACTGTAAAGATCGGCGCTTTGAATATTGCATGTGGCCACAATGCTTGCAGCAGTATGTTAAGGGTGACTGATCTAGGGAAATCCTCTGCCCGTGCAGGCTATGGTACCTACACATTGTGAGTCCCCAAATACACCCCTTCTTTATCATCTGGTGATTCAAATAAGAGATACTTGAAAATCGAAACAGTCTGGTTCGAGCAAGTTCAAGACTGTGGCCTTCCACACTCTTCGAAGGTGCAACAAGCTCCGGAGATAGAAGCAAACGAATAGGAACTGTTTCACATTAAGCATCACAACAACAATCTGCAGGAGTCTTGACAAAACGAACTGACTTCTGTCATGCTTCCCCCGCTGTCCTTGGACTGTAAAGAGAGGACTCTCAAAGCGCACATGTTGAGTGTACTGCCATCAACTGATTTTAAGCCGTTTCTTTTTCAGCGAGTCGAACCTGAAGGCCTCCGAGCAGTCGCTGTGGGATGTTGCATCATTGACAAAGGTGAGGTGAACCCCCGTTCGATCAGGAACCGCTGCTTTTCTGGGTGCTTGCTTGATATTTCAACTACGGTTGACAAGATGAGGCTGTATCATGTGGAATCTAAGACGACTGAAGATTGTGGGCCCAGACATTCGCCGATTCCTGCTTTCGTATGCAGATTATGGTGACAGTCCCCGCTATCATGATCCTCTACGAGCGTGATTTGATTGGTAAGGAACTCCTGCTCATACTCCAAACTCTTAGCCCACGGTTGCTCAATTCTGAACCAGAAGTGGGATCCTTTGTCGTCAGGGACATGCTCTTGCACAATTCAACACCCGAGATTGCCTGGCGCACCTCTCTCTGTTCGCCCATAAACACGAGACCAGATATATTCCCTCAAAGGCTGGGCGCCCCGACTGAAATATTCCCCTACAAGGAATCGATCAGTTCGGCATTTGTAAGTGACTGAACTACTTGTTAGCCCGCCCGGCCAACTTTGTCTTAGCGTCTCCCGGCATCATCATAGATCCAACAACTCTGACAACTGGCCTCCCACCACCAAAAATACTCCCAATAACTGCAGCTGGTAAAACGAAGACGTCCGAATCTTTTCTGAAAGCTGTGGCTTTCTCTGACAGAGTTGGACGCTCCGGCCGCGCGCTACCTCCCCGCCTTCGGCCAGCACAAGAAGGGCCACGTGACTGTGCGTCAGCTGCTGACGCACACGGCAGGCCTGCGCGAGTTCTACCCGTTTTACGACATGGGCCTGACGACGCGAGAACAGGTGCGTAGTGTGCTCGTCGTCCTCTGCTGTCGAGAAAAATGATGCTCCGGACGAACTCGCCTTTGAACGATGCTGCTCCAAACTTTCTTCATTTGGCCGCAGAACTTGGACCTGTGGGTTTGGCTGCGGACTCGGGGGTCTGTTGAGATACTTCTGTGCGGGCTTCATCTCAGATTACCCGAGTAAGGAACTTGCGGGCCTTATGTTGTTGTGCATCAATCTCTTGCTCTCCGGCTCGTCGGCTTTTCGGACAGGATCTTTTCGGACAGGAATCTTTTCGGACGGGTTGTGGGCTCCCTGTCTGTCGTCTCTGGCCTGCTGCCTTGATACAATCAGCACGGTATCGAAGAAAGTCAATCTGACTTGATGACAAGTCCTAAAGCCACTGGCGACACTTAACTGGCCACTTTTGAGACAACGACACGGGTTCTGACTTCGTTCAGATAAGAGTGGACTTGACTCTATATCGAAACCGTCAAAGGGTATATCTCGGCTCCAAACCCTGGTCCACGGTGATGTCGTGATTGGACCAGTACAATGCCACCCTCGTAAGAATTGCCTTTACGAAACAACACTCCCTTCTCCTTCGACGCTCGTCTTCACTTACCCCACGAAAACGATCTCTTGCCAAGCATGCATGCCGTTAAGTTGTTGCGCCAATCGAAGCGTTCAAACGTACCCCGCAGATTCGGAAGTTCATCCTGGCCGACAAGTGCTGGTATCCCCCGGGCACCACCAAGTACAGCGACCTCTCCATGATCGTGCTCGGTTGGATCGTCGAGGAGATCACCGGGCAGCCGCTGGAGGCCTTCGTTAAGAAGGAGCTGCACCAACCGGTGAGGGACCAGCGGTTGTATGCGCATATCCACAGCGATCTGCCGCTGAACAGATGGAAGTGTTATCAGCACCGTGCGCTTCTAGCGGCCTAGTCGTCGGAGCCATTTTACTGGTCGCTTTTCATGCGAGAGGTTTGTTTTGAGGTGCACACTAGTCAAGCGTGCGTTGTTGTATATGCTAGAAAGTCCGAATCTGTTTGGAAGTCCTCGCTTGTCGAAGTACAACAATGTGCAAACAGGTCACAGTTGCGGAGCAGAGCCATTTAAGGTTTCCTCAGCACTGCGGCAAAGCCCTGTTCTGCTTTTCTCAACACCCGATGATTCGTAGTAAGGCGGGTGTTAAACCGCAAGTCGAAATGAACGGATGCTTAACTAGAAGTCTGACCCGGTCGCTCTAAATTGGTGCGGTGCATAGAGTGCCCCACTATCTGCTACTAACCCTAGGTTAACCCGTCTGTAGCTGGGCATGCACGACACCCATTTCCGACCAGTGGGCGAAACCGACTTCGACATTCGGGTTATTCCAACCGAGGTCGACCAAGGGTTCCGCAAGCGGCTGCTCTGGGGAGAAGGTGAGCGCGCTGAGTTTTGAAAATTGCTTCGCCGCTGCAGTGAGACTGACCGCCACGTAAACGTTGGAGCGAGCTGGGGTGTATGCACCACTGGAAGAACCGGTTTTGCGTTTTGCGTTGCCAATTAAGGCAATAGACGACTTCTTCTATCAGCAGACTTGTCCGGTGTGAGGTTGACGGCGACCCGACTGCTTCGAAAAATATCATTTGGTCGCTGGAAGGAACGACACCAGCGAATCCCTCGCAGCGTCTTTCATTAGGGGCCGGTTGGCCACGCTGGTTGCTGAGCCACCTTTACTCAAAAGTCTGCTCATACTGAAGCACAATGCGTCACCCGTTTAACAAACAGAACCGCTGACGAAACTCGATTATCTGACTGGCTTTCTAGGAAGGCTCAGAACTCTAAAGAATCGTGAATTGAAAAACAACTCTGTGCTTTCAGTGCACGACCCTACGGCGTACCTGTTGGGCGGCGTCGCTGGACATGCGGGACTATTTTCCACCGCCAAAGACATCGCTCGGGTGAGTCCTTTGACATCAATTGACGGAAACGATTCGCTCAGTACCGCTAGGAGCATCATACTTTCGGTTGACGGTCGTTCATGCCAACGCCAATCCAGTGTGAAGTCGTTTCTAGGCGGAGGGAAGAGTTGAAGCTTGTGTGGTCCAGCAAAGATGGGTGGTCGTAAGAAGATATCCTCGCTCCACGGCCTCTCAAAACGGCTTCTCGAAAGTCGTTTCTAGGCGGATGGAAGAGTTGAAGCTTGTGTGGTCCAGCAAAGATGGGTGGTCGTAAGAAGATATCCTCGCTCCACGGCCTCTCAAAACGGCTTCTCGAAAGCCACTACAGATAGGTTTGACAGCGGTATACCCGTTCGGAATTCCACAGTGCAGGCCTCGGAGAAATCAATCGAGCATTTAGTAACGAAGCCACCAGTGCTTTTCCGAACAGATTCCGCGTGTTCTACTTTGAACGTATCACGCTTGCCCGGATACGCTCTGTTCTTCGATTCCTCAGGAACTTAGACCTTCTCCAGACCTCTGCTTCTCGGCTGACTTCATGCACCGAGTCGATCGCTGACGCCGTGCTGACGTCATGCAGTACGCCCGGATGCTGCTGGCGGGCGGCGTAGACCCGGCCAGCGGGCGGCGCTTCTTCGAGGAGAGCACGCTGCGATTATTCACACGGCAGCAGCCGCCGACGGAGCTCAGCCCGCGGCCCTTCGCACTGGGGTGAGGTGGACGGGCGCCTTATGTCCGCCAAAGTGTTGGAAAACAGGCGCTTTGCCTTGTCCGTACTGTCGACTTACTGGTATGGAGGGCTGTCTGCAACTTTTTCAACCGTTCATTTTCGTTTGTTTGTCATGCGCGAGTAGATGACAGGCTTAGAATGGTGTCCAAGGGTCTGAAAAGAGGGAATTTTGCATCCCCGGAAATGCGACTGGGCCCAAACATCGTCACCATAAGGTCAAGCAAGCGCCCGTGCTCCTACTTCTGGCCTCCTTGTCGCTCCTCCTCATCTGCTTCTCTCTCGGATTTGTAAGAAGGAAGGAGCCATATTTCAAACGGCTTGGAAAGCGGAATGCAATTCCAGCCGCGTTCCGCTTAAACTGGTCGGGTCAATTGAAGTGGAATGAAGCATTGACACAAGCAACACAGTATCGACACACATTTTCAAGATGTGCAAGATGCGCAAGACTGTGTTATGTGACCGAGAGTGCTCGTCCTGTTTGCAGCTTTGACACGACGACGCGGCGGGCCCTGGACAACTACACGTCAGGGGGGAGCTTTCTGGGCCGAAGAGCCTTTGGGCATACCGGATTTACAGGTGAGCCAAATCTCACCAAGTCTCCCGCCTTGTCTCGAACACACCGGAAATCCTGCATATTGATGTTGAAAGTTTCGATGGCGCAAATGCATCTTGCGTCTAGTTTGTGAGCTTCGCTTCGGACCGAACCTGTCGAACTCAGGCGAGGCGTGGACCGGCCGTTATCTCACGTCGAACCCGTCTAGCCCTGTGACGTTCCGTGATTCTGGGCGGATCGCAAGCTTCGGTCGGGGCAGACCCGCAAAATCACTTGAGGATTTTCTAACTGTCACACTCTCCGGCACCCGATCAGACACGTTCTGCGAATCGATCCGGAGCACGACGTCATTGCAGCGCTGCTGACAGACGGCGCCAGTAAGACAAAAATGTTGTGCTTTCCTTCAGCCAGCCATGAAAAGATTGATGATTTGTAGTCCACACATCAACCATGTTGAGATAGTTGGGCAGTGGTGGGGTCACCGTGGTAAATTGAAGTCTTCATCGCTCTGACACCCGTGCAGGCACGTCCCGTTGAATCGACCCGGACCGCAACCCTTTTGTGGACTGCTGATAGAACGACCCAGAACCAAGCAAACCACCCTTATTCCAGATTCAGATAGCGACAACCGCTAAGCCCATATATTGCGACACCCGTGCAGGCACGTCCCTGTGGATCGACCCCGGATCACGAAGTGTTTGTGGCCATGACGACAGACGGAGCCACATAAGAATAGAGATCGCATAAAAACTCGAAAGTCGTTCCAAACCCCGCAGGCACATCGCTGTGAATCGACCCGGATCCCGAAGTGTTCGTGGCAATGGCGACAGATAAAGAGAAGGGATCTCGTAAAAATCTGAAAGTCGTTCCACACCCCGCAGGCACGTCCCTGTGGATCGACCCGGAGCGCAACGTTTTCGTGGCGCTGCTGACAAACGCGGTGCACCCGAGCGCTGTGAGGCTCCGTTCTCTGCTCGCGCTCTGGCGTTGGGCGCGGGCGGCCGTCCAGGTCGTTCCGTGAAACCCCTAATCCTTCAACACCCAGGGTTCGGATTCGTCAGAACTTTTTAATATATTGAGGCGTCCGGCGAGTCCTCAAAACCCGCTAAAGGCCCCGGAACGGCAGAAATTGAGAACTTCGAAGAGTCGAGGGGTTGTGCCTGCACCACAGGCTGCTGTAGTTCTTCGAAAGCGGAATAGAGGTCTTTGTCATCCAGATTCTTTTCCTGCGCGCCTTGATATGACAAGGTCAAACAGGCCTTCTGATGTCAGCTGTTAAGAACATTTTAGTGCGCTCCAAGGCTACTATGAAAAACCTGATAGTTGCCGTTCCAGGCCATCTGCCATCGAAACGCACCGAGTTTAACGTCATCCTCCGAGACCACCTTACAACCGATGGTTCGCAGTTAGTAGATTTAGCGCGGCAACCGCAATTTCCACTTAGCTCGAGATCTTTTCCTCGTTTGATTTGGGCGTGCGTTTCTGCAGGGATCGCTCTCCGGGGCGAAGATTCGAGAAGTCCGGCCCGCAGTCGCCGATGCCGCCGTCTTGACACTCGAAGCCCTTCCTTTCCAGAGGGCAAGATTGATGTGGTACGATCTAGCACTCCCGGAACGGGGGGCTGAAATGGGCGCTGAATCGGACCCCCAGCCCGCGGGCCTCATGGCGTCTTTTGCAGCCGGCCCTAGCGTGGTCGAGCTGCCGGAAAGTTCACCCCGGGGGGGTGAGACGCCTGCGCCGGTAGACTTCCTGAGTGTGGGCGCATTTGCGAGGGTCGGAAGCGCAATGCAAAATGTTCGGGGGGTGCCTGTGACGAGATTGGGAGAACGGACCGAGGCCCATTGCTCCGTCAACGATGGGTTGAATGCGGTGTCGATAGGTAGTTCTCGAGAACCTGCGGATCAAGAAGTGCTGCCATCGCATTCGGATCTAGACTCCTCGTTACTTTCTAGGAACCATTCCTCGGCTGCTTCTAGAGACAGCCCCAGTGTAGCCGGGCAAAGCGGGGCTGATGTTATCCAAAGTTTCACCGTAGAAACAAGCCGAACTATATCCCAAAGTGACGCAGCCATTCATTCAAGACTTAGAAAAGGTGTGGAGAAGAAAGTCTCTCGTTCAGGGGTGTCCCTAATGGGCGTGATGGCTAGGCACGTGGCATCGGCTGCGGTTGTGGGGATGGCCATTAAAATCATATGCTGACCAACTATCAGACATAACCGCCTCGTTCCTTACTTCATCAAAAGGAGACAGAATTCTGCTTCCGAGCAAGGTAATAGTCGTAAGTGAAAGGCGGGTAGAGATCTCAAGAAAGAAGGGACTCAATGTACGTCTTACTTTGTAGAAGGCGACAAATTGAACTGCTGCCGTCTTTCACTACTGTTTCGATATGCTGCCTGTATCACACTCCCTCCATAAATTGCAAGTCATTCGATCATTCGTGCATGCCAGCATGACGTTATACCATCTGCAAATTGGGTATGCTGGTGAGTCTGCAATGTGCATGCATCTTTTCGCACACAATGATTGCCATGTAGACTGAGCTGACTGCCACGTTCGCGATCGGCGACTTTCAGGAGTAATTATTTCATTTAGAAGACAAGCTCATTGAATTCCGTGTCAGTCAATCAATTACAACTTTAATACAGAAAATTTATGATGCTAGTTGCATTGCATTGGGTCCACGGTCCATGCAATCAGTTTCCTCAAGAGGTTGTAGTCAAATCTGAGTCATGAGAATATTCATTGACGGGCCTACAGGCACTCATTATAAGTTCAATTGCCACTTAGCGTGGCATGCACTCCCGCACGCAAGGCAAAGTATATCTAGCCTGACCTCAGACTCATAACATGAAGTCGGATCCATCTGCATAATGAAGAGCTTCAAGCATGGATTGCACTGAAGTTGAAACAGATCAGATCAGATCATGGCAAATTCTGAAGAGGCGGTGACCTGCTTAAGTTCGAGAATTGTGCTAAAATTGAATTTATTGGTCAATGCAAACTGCTTGCAATCAAAATTTGGCCTGAGGCCATTTGTCCTGTACGTGCACAATAGGGACATATGTCTTTCTACCGTGTCCTTAGCCAGTCTCGATCCTAAGCCACACAGCGAGTCTTTTCTGCCTCGCTGTGGAAAGAATTTTGTACAGGCTGGTGTGGAAAAGCATAGGTCGAGCCGTTGGTCTCGGGCACTGGCTACTGTTCATAGCGTCTAAAGCCCAATGTGGGCTGTCTTGTTCTTTTAAAAGAGTGGACGTTTATGTGGCTTGTCAATGAAACCTGCCCTGCGACCCTAACTAAACCAACTTCAGGGCAATCACATCTGCTCAAAGCGATGTGCAGACATTTCAGCTATGCTTGCCAATGAGCGAAGCATGAGGGCGACCAGGCCCTCTCCTCCGCCAAAAAATATCCACCAGATCTAGTGGCTCTACCAGTCGCTGACTTCTAATATACAAGACAACCTAGATTCAACCCCACCCCCATGATCTATGCCAATCAATGCATCGAACCAATACTTTAGGCAGCCTCCCGCTTTACTCTCTTCTCTCCCCCCCTAGCAAGCTCCTCCCCCTCCCTTCGTCTCGTCCCCTCTGCATCGAGACAAACCCCAAACAACTTCGGGCCCCGCTCATCCCTTGAGCCCTCAGTACTCCGGTAGTGCTGAAATCCCTGAGGAAACCCAGGGTAACCCACACAGGGGCTCGCAAATCGCTGTGCAGAGCCCTCTGCGTGACCTTCCACCGGTGCCCCCTCGGACTTTGACCTGTTCAGATTCGGCACTCCCCCCGCCTGGGCAGCATACCCAGGAAACATCTCCTTCCCCTTCCCATCATAGTCCACGGTAGAGAATCCCGACATAGCGGGATTGACACAACCCGGCATGTGCTGCATCAGGGTGGCATATGCCGCCATTGGGTTCTGCATATGCGCACCAGGATGCAAGAACGGACCCCCCCGCATCTGCATCGCCACCCGCGCCTGGTACTGGATGAACACCACCGCATCATCGTACATCTTTCTCACCCGCGTCAACTCGTTGAGCAACAGCACATTGTCGCGAGTCAACCGCTCGTTCTCCACCGACAAAGACTGCCCGGGGATCTGTCCTAAGGGGGCATTGCCGGGCTGTGCAGGTGGGCTGGCCTCTCCCCCAGGAGGTTCAAACTGGTCGCAAATGATGCTGTCAGGGGAGTCGGGGGGGCAGATGTCTGGGGAGGGGAGGGAGGCGGCGCCGCCGCCGCTGCTGGAAGGAGAGATGGCGGACGACTTGCGGCGGTGGATCTCAGAGAGCAGATGAGGCTCGCCGCGCTTGAATGACTCATTGGCAAACTCCCACCGGTCAGGGACGACTTTGCGGAAGCCCTGGAGAGAGGGAAGGAGAGGTCAGCAAAGAGCGAGCTTCGCAATGCAGAACAACAATCGGATTTGATGTGATGTGGCAGTCTGGTGGAGACACTTGCTGGCCTGTCAAGTCAGTAGAGAAGAAAGCTGAACCCTTTGAAAAGAATCTGCTTACACCCAGATGTGCCAAGGAGGCCCTTCTATTCACTGGCAAACCAACGGCGACAAAGCTTGGCAGCAAACCAGGTGAAGAATCCAACTCTGCACTAAGCGCTTTCTCATCATTAGCTGACCACCTAGAATGCTGCTGTGTGGAGCTTAGCTCCAATTGCAAACTTCTGTCAACCAGCGAGTTCCACATTCTGCGAGCAAACCAGCAAACACCTTGCCAAAACAGCAGATTAGTGCACATTGAATGTGAACCATATGCTCCAGTGCATCTAAATAGGAATAGCCTAATGTCCTCCAAATGACTGTGCTTTCTCGTGTGGCCTTGCCTCATTTGAGGAGGAGGATCCTCAGAACAAGAGTGGCTGTTTGCTAGGCACTCTCCCGCTCAATTCAGCATAGTTCGGGAACTCACGTAGGTGTTCAATTGCCGGACAAAGCTGGAGAAATTGTTGTGCTTGAAGTAATTTGGGAGGAGGTCCCTGGCAAACTCCATCGGTTTCCACACAATGAAGCTGGTGTCATGCTTCCCCCACGAGACAATGTCGTCTGTGCTGACATCATCGACCAGCTGAAACGTCTTGCTCAAGAAGGGAGCTGGACCACTGGAGCGCTGTGTTTCCAGAGAAGCCAAGGGGGCCTCGCTGGTATCAGCAATGGATATGCTAAGCTTAGCCATTGCTGCACCAGAATTGAAGCAGAGGGTGCAGAAAGGGGGAGTCGCCAAGCGCTGCGACAAGATTCACCAACAACACCACCACATGCTCCTTTTCCAAACACAGAGGCCTCTTCCAAGCAACCGTACAAAGAATTGACCAGAGAAGGCTTCCCAACTCCTTCAAAAGGCTTTTAAACGGAGGACTCCAGGGCCCAGGCGTCACCTTCCTTCCACAAACAGAAGAAGGTGCTGCCAGAGTCAGGGCGGCGAAAAGATCCGCCCTTCCTGCAGCCAAACCAGCCGAAAGATCATCCCTCATGCATCGCGATCGGATCCTTCCAAGCTTCGCTCGTGCTGTGATGTGGCTTTTGAGGAAGAAATGGAATCTGCACTCTCTTCTGGTAGCTTCTTGGCCATTCCTTTTGGCAGTATGCTGCGCGGCCACGTCGACCTTGTAGGCAAATCGACGCCTGAGATTGCGTCTCCAGATACGGGAGATCTTTTCAATGATGAGAGATCTTCCTGTGGTACGACCTTTAATTGCAGTCCTCTTCGGGCCGGCCAAAAAGCCCCCGCCTGAGACAGGCAATGCCTGCGCAAAACCTCCAGAGGCGGGGCCGATTAGCGCAGGCTGTGTGAAACCTTTCAAAAAGCGCACGAGATATTTGTTTAAGGTTTTCCTCATATTCCGCAAGCGGTCCTTTATCTCGTTCGAATAGGTCTCAAGCAGTGCCGTGCTCGAGCATGCACTTTTCCGCAGAGTGCGGATGAGAGGTCTACATAGATCTGGACAGATTCACACCGATTGAGCACTTTATTTTGTGTGACATCATTCAGCGCCACAGAGCCTGGCGTCAGCAGCGGCAAGTACGGCCTACCGCCCGATGGCAAGTTCATCGTAGGTATTCATGGCAAGCCATCCAGCCATTCATTCACCAGAGTTCTATCCGACGACTTTCAGTGGCCCGGGCCCTAGCCCATCACCACGCGCGCGCCGCGCGTACGATACTAACCACTGAGCGCGTGGCGTGGGCCGTCCGGCGTCTTCCTATCTTTCAATGAAGCCTAGAGCTCTTTGAAGGCTTCGAAAAGCGTCTTCAAACTTCAAAGACGAAACTTGAGACCCCGGCCCGCGCCTGCATGGTAGTCGATCATGAAAACCGCCCGCGCTGACTGGTTACTAGGAAAGCAGTTGCCCCTGAGGTCGATGGCCCGGCGAAACATGAACAATTCAAATTTGGTTCGATTGATTAGTTTGAATTGATTTGGACGATTCCGACGATCATCATGTGTGTTTAAGAGCTGCATTCGCATAGAAATCTTTCAGCTTGCAATCAGGGCGAGACCATACAAAACCTATACGAAATTCAGTTACCGTCCGACGGTCCAAGCTTTGGGCTTACAAAGTCTTGCACCAAAATTCATTTGGATAGCGTCAGAATGACACGGTGCACCTCAAAGAGCCTTGCAGCCACTGCCAGGTTCACGTTGGGTATTTACATACCAATTACAATTGAGCTGATTGTAATCATAAAGTGACCTAGCCATCATATAAGCAATTGGTATGTAAGAACGCGTCCGACCACTACCGATTCATTGTAATAGCTTAAAAGTCTGAAAGAAAGAGAAGATTGATTGTGACAGCGTTCCACTTTCTTATTATCTTTACCGGCTGGCCAGATCGTTTTCCTATACTGCAAGCACTAACAGGCGTTGAACAGGCCGTTGCGATATTTGGAGGCATCTAATGAGGTCTGGCTTGCTTGCGCGAATTCTTGATTCGTAGCAGACTAAGTGCGCGTGTTCTTATCAACACGATCCGAGGACTCGATACTTCACTTCAACAAAGCATTGCTCGTGTGAATCGCTAAGGCAGCTGCAACATGCCAAGCAGCATGAATGAATGGTACATCAGGGTACACCTCTTCCGCAAGGAAGCAGACACACCCTAAGAACGTCGAGGCTGCATGCATGCGATGGGCTTTCTGGTAGCGGTCAGGTTGTGCAAGACTCCGCCTAGCAAATTTCACCTGCAAACACTAGCCTCTGTCAACGAAACAGGAAGGTGCACGCCGGAGCGAAGCCAAGACTCCTCTTTCTCTAACCGAAAACCTCAATTGACATCAAGGCTCAAGGGGATTGAGAGGGTCAATTAACCATAGAACACACCGTCAGTTCTTCTAACCAGCCTAAAATGGGCCTCGTATGAACGATCCGAAATACCCTTCCAACTTGGAATGAAACACACTAAACTTTTAAGGCATTCCAACAGTCGGCCACGGTCGAACTTTCATTACACGCCGCTGGCAACTTTGAGACTTTCCATGGATCAGTTACAGGAATAAGGAAGTGTCGGTCGAAGTAGCGACTCTTAAAATCCTGAAATATCAAGGTCCTGGTACGATGCTTGCAATCGAGCCCTCGCCAAGGCCACATTAACCTGATGCGAACGTCGTGATCCCGAAGTTTCTGTACACGATTCAAGGCCAAATCCGACACCCCGTAAACTTACCTCCATGGCAGCCGCGTGCACGGCAGTAACTAGCATGGGCTGAACTGGCAGCAGGCTCGCCGACAGCAGCAGCCACCAGTTTGAAAGACCCGGGTTCAGGGCTTTACTCATACACTGCAAAGATAGGCCGTCAGTCAGGAGGAAAGCCATCGAGTTGTGAACGTTTGCCAGAAAGAAGGTGGTGAGTCTGGTGTTCCCAAGCCAAACCCCTGCAAACTCGGAGTGAGACTAGGTTGACAATTCCACGACAGATCTGGTTCACGTTCGCTTAATGAGTAATCAACCGCAAAAAAAAGACTCCTCTTCGAGGAGCTCCGGAACCTTCCAACCTGGCTAGATGAGTATGCGAAGTTCCCGGAGTCCAAACGTTCATGCACCGGAGAAGGATAGGTCGGATATACTCACCATGGACGAAGCACCAATCATTGCGTAGTCACACCACCTGAAGAACGGGCGGGTGGCGCCTCGAGAGGTGTGGTACATTGATGACGCAACCCCCACCCCCATAAGCGATTGGGCGTATATTCGATTGTATGTGTTGTTCCTGGCAAACGAGATGGGGGACGTATAGAACTTCGTGACGGACCAATGGCTGATCAAAGATTGCGGGCTGAGAACCTCTCTGCAGCTCACTAAATCAGCTGCCCGAAATAATTCCCCAGTCGACTTGTCTTGGTAGTCTCGTGACTTTGTGTAGAGCTACCAGTTTTGATGCTTCGAAGCTTCGGCTTCTTGTCAACAATTAAGAAATGAAACATCTTTCGGTGAGACCAACTTCAGAGGAAGCAAGAGTGAGCATCGCCGCTGATTTGACCAAGCCAATTCGAACAGACCATGTTCTACATGTTCTGCGCGGCATTGCTTGCTGCAGCTCCCGAGATCTCGAAGTGCTCGAGTTACAAAAGAGGTAAAGCCCAAAAATGAGAAGTCACCGTGGCGTGTTGAGGCCTATGTACAGGAAGGGGGCGGATGTAGCGACGTTTGCCAGAGATTCGCGTATTGTAGAGTCGCCTGGAGACAATCGGCGGATGCATCAAGCCAACCCAACGCTGCCGGTTGCCAGACGGCCATAGACCGAGGTCGTTGAGTTCAGATACTGTTTCGCCTGAGACCCTTCCGATTAGCCTCTTTTTAAACATTGTTTAAACATTGTTTGTAACATTTTGTGATCCATGTAACTGTTTATACTTTCTTCACCAAACACACCCAAGCCAAAAGTGAAAAAACTGCGACAAGAAACTGAAAGATGATGCCATAAAGCGTACTAAACATTGAGTGGCCAATACAGTAAGGAAGACTTCCCAACGCCGAGATCAACAAGAACTCGAAGCATACCAAGTGACTGCTCAGAAGAAGCATGATGAATGGTGGGTCCCTGCAGAAGCTTGTGGTTACGCCTGCTTAGCAGAGACTTACCGGTGCCTACGTTGTCTCCAAACTTGAGAAAGGAGGGCCTCTGATCCCAGGCATCAATGACGACAGGAAGCGGGGCAGGCAATATCTCTTTCAGTGTAGTGATGGTTGCAACCTCGGTGGTCTCCTCTGAAGTGGATGGGGCTGGGAGGGACTGCAATCTGTACAGCAATCGGCGAAGTGTCACTGCTATTCTTGTTTGCACTTCAAAGATAGGGTGCACTCCTCAGAATGGGGTTGAAAGCAAGGTCCAGGCGAAAGGCCTACTCCAGAACACTAGAAGCAATGCGCCACTTCTGGAAGATGCATAATTACTGTCGGTGGAACAAACTTTCTGACAAAACAGCACAGGTATAGTGATACAATTGCCATCACCATCATCGAAGGCATCAATGTATCGAACATGCAGAACATATGTGTTCAGTCCTTCACTTCAAGAGCTGTTTAAAGCAATCCAAAGCCAGATCAAAATATCTCATGGTTCGTGGTACTCACTCTAGCATTAGCCTTTGGCTATCATCTATCAGCT
This sequence comes from Klebsormidium nitens, assembly GCA_000708835.1. Taxonomy (NCBI): domain Eukaryota; kingdom Viridiplantae; phylum Streptophyta; class Klebsormidiophyceae; order Klebsormidiales; family Klebsormidiaceae; genus Klebsormidium; species Klebsormidium nitens. The sequence continues at coordinate 3,933 of DF237209.1, read as the reverse complement.
TCGTGTTCCTGTGCCACAATGAATCCAACCGCTGAATCTGTGCCCTTGCTTTTGAGCCTTGAGCACCGCCTTGAAACCTGATTGTTGAGTGGTCCCCCATCAGCTGACCAGCGCCAAAATCCTTGCTGTCCAGGCTGTGCAGCTTGTCAACATCAACAACACTATGCGGCGACTCAAGGGTGACAAGCGAGCCTATCTGATTAGATACAAACTGAATGCCACCGACTGGCAACTTTGTCTTCCTGCGCCCCATCCTCAACTGACAAAAAAAGTTCTTTGACACCTCTGTAGTTCAATCAACCACAACACCTCCGGCGACCAGTGTACTGTTTTAGACCCTGGTCTCAGAGTTCTGACCCATCAACACATTGACTCACTTTACCCTCTACTCATGGATCTTGATGTAAGCAACGCCGGAGAAGGAGGGAGAGAGAGCGCAACACCTGATGCTGATGGTAAGAGATTTAATCAAGGTGCTAACCCAACACCGTTTGGCTGGCGTTCTTTCAACATGCAACTAATGGCCTTAGCTCAGCTGTTGTCTGGTCCGCCGCAAGCGAGTAGCTCACCGACCGCCAATGCTGCTTGATTGATTTTGAGGAGCCATTAAGGATCAACATACAAGACAAGCCGCAGCTGAAGAATTAAGAGCACCTCAAATTTCTGCCCTCCTGCGCCTCCTGATCCTCAAATCGCCACCACCATTCATCAGCTACATAGCTAGCAAAATGATACTCAAAAGCTTTTGCAGGGGCCTGGCAACTTGCAAGCAGATCTAATCAGGCTGAATCAGCACATTGTGCATGCAAGCTTTTCTGGGCACCTTTTCCACGTGGACAGAATCTGACTGTTGGATTGGCTGGAACCTCTGGATCGACGGTATCAAAGCTCTGCGAGTTGCCACGCCTTGGACGCTAGGCTCTAACTTTGATAGCTGTTCTCCTCGCATTGGCTCCATGGAATTTGCGCTCTGATAATCGAAGCGCCTCTGTCACTGTCAGTGTTTCACAAGAGGCGGTGTCTGCAACGTCGAGACAGGTTATCCATCCTTATGTTCCAAGAGAATGAGCTCCGCACTCTGCCACCAATCGTGGCACCGCCTCGCCCCTTGCTGCCACCAGCTCGAGCTCCAAACCGGTGCGGCGCCAAGGAAAAGCTCTTTTGAAACCAGCATTGCAATTCCCAGAGTAGGCGAAATTGGAAGCGCACGCTGTTTGAGAGACTTGGCCAATGGCAGACAAGCAAGATGCAGAGCACCTAAAGCAATGCCATCACATTCAGACATGCCTGATCTTCGTCATACCGCCGTCCAGAATGTAGGATTGCACAAGGAGATTGTGAGCTCAGAATCTCCTAAGAGGATCAACGCTGCTGATCAGCATCAGTATGTAGCTAGTTCTTCTGAATCGCAGCAGCCAAAAGCAGATGTGTCCGCACTGCCAGCACTGACGAGGCGGACGGCCGGTCTGCTTGGCCTTGCAATTCCGCTTCTGCTGAGTGGTAGTGGGACGGCACTTGCAGAGGGTAAGCTCAGCTCAAGCTTATGTGATTTGCTTTTCTTTTTCAGACCCAATCCATGGCTGCTTTTCCTGCGTTTGTAGTTCTGACCACTGCACATCACTTTCGACCGCAGCCGCTGCCGCAGCCCTGATGGTTTTCACCCGCTTTTTGATTGATGGGGCTGCCTAGAAGTTGTAGCGTTGCAAAAGGCGCTCATCAGCGAACCGATCAACAACTTGGTGCATCTCAGAACGGGTAGAACCGGTTCTCAATCCTGCAGTACTTGTGGAGGGGGTCAGAAGCCTTTGCAGTCTCAAGCACCCAGGATGCGAGGAAAGGGTTTCAAAAAAGATGTCCAAGTGCACGTTCTGAGAGTCAGCTGTCTTTGGAGGAATTCGTTCATTTGACTCGCTACTTTACCGACCTGCAGAAACCCCCGCTACCACTGATTCGGAGCTTGTGTTGGTACCGTACGAGGACAAGAAAGAAGGATTCAGTGTGTCCCGGCCACAAGGCTGGGAGATCGTTGAAAAAGCAGGAGCCACACTCCTTATAGAGGACCCCAGAAACCGCAAGAACAGCATCGGAGTTGTGGTGAATCCTGTTCGAATCGACAGCCTCACCGAGTTTGGGGACGCGGAGACTGTAGGGGAGAATGTCTTGGTGGCAGAACGCAAAAAGGTGAGGTCTTGCTTCCAAATGTTTCTTGCTGAGACTGGTCTCTCTTGTATAAGTGGATTTGCAGGGCGGAAGCGGAGGGACAAAACGGAGGATGCCACTCTGTAACGCTTCTTCTCCAGGAGGCTCTATTCTTGAATGCAAGTCCAAAACGACTGGAGTTCGAAACGCTGTTCTTTTCGATGGGCCCTTGACCCTCCACACGAATCGCCAATAGGAAGTATCTCCTCTTATACACAGCGAATTCGATACGTTTAATACGTCAAATCTGAAGCGATGCATTTTGACATGATTTCTCTTCCAGCTGAGACTAGAGTCCCATCTGTGTCGTGTCCCGTTTGCAGGGCAGTACGAACAGTGCCACAATGCTTAGAATAGACCGAAAGACTGCCCGTACGGCAGGCGCTCCTCTATACACTCTTGAATACGCGCTCGACAGTTCTAGAGGAGGGAAACGAACTCTAACAGCGGTTACGGTGGTAAGGAAAAAGTTGTTCATCTTGAACATCACGTACCCGGACAGCCCAGAGAAGCCAGCGCCTTTGCCCCTCGCTGACGCGTTGCACCAGGTTTTGGACTCGTTTGATGTCAGCAAGTAGACTTGAGTCACTGGGCCGCTCCAAAGGAGGACAGAATCGAGTGCGTGTTGTAACTTAGCTCCTAGATTGCGTAAACGCCGGCCATAAGTCCTCGGCCGCAGCGTTGTGCATCAGATGCAGTTACCGTCACTGTCTTACTGCATACTGACGATTGACTTGAGTTATTCGGAATGACGACTGAACGAGCCTGCCTGTAAAATTGCCAAACTTTTATTAGTATACAACCTATGATTGCTCTTTGAAGGTAAAGTACCGGTGTATCATTACGAGTGAGTGACCTTGGTACTAAGCCACCACCTTGCGGCGGCCCATGTTAGTGCATGTGCATGTGACACTGGTGAGATCCATATGCATAGGTCGACCTGCGGGCCAATATGATCATTGCCATAATGCCCCACTGCATATGCAGGCATGGCCTGCCCCGATGTTCATCAGACTGAGTCGGCGGCACGATATATATAGGTCGCATGCATCGCGGGGGCGGCTATATGCTATAATATGCTATAATATTACATTCAAATTTTTATAGAAGCCTGTCCCTAATTAGCGGCTAAGTATGGTCTCCCGTATCCAAGACTTAAGCCGCGGTATCCTTTGGTCAGGCACGCAAAAACCCCCGCGAGGTCTTGATCGCCAAGGCGAACCAGCATGGTTTGGACGGTCTCGAACAAGACTGAGAATGGTCTCAACTGTGGCTAACCCATGGTTAAAATAAAAAGTTTTTACTAATGGATATTTTAACCATATATGACGTCACGCCTCTCAAACTTTTTTGCGCAAAAAAATTTGAATTTCTGAAAGGGGTAAGGCGTAGGGCAGGCATTATTGTTTTTGATCACGCCCCAATGCATAAAAACGTATGAAAAATATCCACAATTAACCATATATTTTCTCTTATAAGACGCGCAAAGCTTCAAACAAACCGCTATTTCACTCTGCACAGGTTTCGAACGGGAGTTTTCTCAGGCACGCGTCATCCGTGCGCGAGCCTCAAAGGATACCGCGGCTTAAGTCTTGGATACGGGAGACCATACTTAGCCGCTAATTAGGGACAGGCTTCTATAAAAATTTGAATGTAATATTGTTTTCTCCTGCCATTTCGAGTTAGATCAACTTTTTACCGTTGATACACTGAAACCAGTCTTTACCTGTTTAA